>JAECUM010031620.1:0-35350 GCA_016617855.1 Megalonaias nervosa | reverse complement strand
ATATATATATATATATACAGAAAACGTGTGATGTGTGCACATGTAATTGTCTACGTTGGTCATGGAATTGTGGCCATTTTTCACCGACTGCACTTGGTATGACCTGGAATTTCCAATTAATTGGAATAGCACACCTTGCACATGTTCTCTAATTAAGTTTATTTTAATGGTGTATGGCAACCTGCCCTCTACCTACTTTGTTTTATTCATGAGGATTAAATTCAGAATATTTACCTTTTGACAAATTGAACAAGAAAACTTAAACAATTTTACAGTTACCAACAAATACACTAATGTGCTCCCTGAAGTACGGGAATTGTTCTCGTTTCTTGCAAGTGATGTCACTGCAGGATCTGGCGATGTTTTTTTCCTTCGATAAGCCGTCGACTTTCTAGATGCCTGATAATGTTTCATCATTCATTTGAAGCTAGCATTTTCAAATGTCTGTGAAGTCTTCCATATTGCCTATTGAGTTCTGTGTTAACAGAATAAGACTATGCATATTAATATAGCAAGAATTGGCTCTTCAAAATTAAATTCCAACACAATAAGAAACTTTAAAACATCTAAAACGGAAATCTCTCTCGTTTCTGTTTTTTTTTTTCTTTCATTCGTTTGTTTATCGTTGGTTTTTTGATCATCCGTATAGGTCTTAATAAAGATGTGGATTCACATATATTTTGCTTTTACTTCAACATGATTTATTTTGATGTTGATTGAAATATACGTATATTCAATACTGTGTACAGATGAGCCGAATTTCCCAAATTGAGCATCGCTTTTCTCTTTGAGAGCATTGGTGACTAAATTATGTTTAATCCTAGGTGTTTTCTTGCAAGAAATAAATGAGTATAAATGAATCATATTTACTAGCATTTAATCATAATAGTTCATATCGTATCCACCGTTATGTACAGTCAATCGGATTCCACTAAAACAGAAGTTCGTTTAATTCCTATAACAACTGAGTGATTTTA
Source organism: Megalonaias nervosa (assembly GCA_016617855.1). Lineage (NCBI taxonomy): Eukaryota > Metazoa > Mollusca > Bivalvia > Unionida > Unionidae > Megalonaias > Megalonaias nervosa. The sequence continues at coordinate 34,373 of JAECUM010031620.1, read as the reverse complement.
TTTGCAGAATTAAAATAAGCGCGTTTGTAAATCAGAGCCATAACTACAATAAGGCATGATCAAAATACTCACCATCGATCAGATTAAGTTTCCATTAGGAGCATTCGAAAGCAAAATGGAGGGATGTATTATGTAGAAATAAAAGTGGACAATTTGAATAAAATGACGGATAAGCTAATCTTAATATTTAAAACCATCAACTGGATAGCAGTTTCATGAACAATGTCATAGCGTACTTCAAAATTAAATAACGTATTGTACCAATCTTAGTCCTATAAATCATTTTATGTTGTAGAGACTGCCTTAATCTTTTATCTTGTAATTAAGTACAGCACTTGTCATACCCTCCACATATGCTGTTGGGATTATTTGTTCTCATCTGTGAAATGCTGTTTTTTAAATTTAAATTGAGGTCTTCATAATTACACGATAAATGTCTGATACAGTGATACTGTGATTAATGAATATGGGAAGTTTGTTATTCATATTGTGTGTTTGACTGTTGCTCTATGTAGATTATAACTTTAGCTCGAACTATCAGTAGGTGTTTACTAGTTTTAAACTCAGCATTGATAATTAACAGGTATACAACTCGGAGGCAATTTTCTGAGTGGATGGTTGATCATTGAGCTATTGGTGACGTGTTTTGTATTTCGGCATAAGTCCGGTATTGTGAAAAATAATCACTTGGATGAATTGCGACATAGTCGCAATAGCCTTAGGACGTATATAAAGACAGAATTGGAAAATTATTGTTTGCTCTTTCCGAGCATAATGTTTGATTTAATATCAGTTTACAGATGTATTTAATTTTGTTTTTAGATTTCATTTAAGATGAATGATTTATTTAATTTATTCACTGGAATTACAAACTGCTCATTAGCTTACGACTAACTCATTTTTTTTTTATGGGATTATTGTAAATTAATTCAAAGGAGTTATGGATAATGTGATTGCAATGTATCAAGGCAGTTGGTTCTTTACAACCTGTAAGATATAAAATCCATTCAGAACAATATATCCTATCGGACCTGTGATAGAACGTCTAAGAAAATATTAGATTTAAGTCATAGTATTGTACCTTAATCCTAAACTTTCATATTATAACTTAGATAATTACATTATTTGTAAGGTCATGGGTTTGCTTATTTGTGTTACTTAGTTTAAGACCATAAAGTCATAACTTGGAAGTTTCGTACCATTTATGCTTCAAAACGTGTAAGCAGGTCACACCAACCACATATGATCCCACAAATATATTTAATAAAAATACGCATAGTAGGAAAATCTATACATGCCACCCATTCTCTGTTTATACAGATTATCGACTTGGAAAAATAATGAAATGCATGTTTCCATGATGTGTCAAACTGATCTAAACTACTTAGAATTAGTGGCCTCTCCTGCGAAAATCCACAGAAGTAAAGATAAGACATTGTGTTGTGTACACGAGCACAAAAAGCTACTAGTATGCATCCTTGTAACCAGAGCACAACAAGAGATATAAAGCTAATTGTGTCCTGAAATGGACGGTCTTATGAGAAAGAATTTTTGGGGTAGGATAAAGAGGAGAGTTTAAAGGTGTGTGTTTGTTTGTGTGTGTGCGAATTTAATTTCTTATTATATCCAATGCATCCGAATGATATTGCGCTCGCTAAATCACAGCATCCGTAGCCTTGCAATCAAAACGAGTATATGCTTATATAGTTGCATTCGACATCTAACTTCGTAAATTCAACGACTCAAATTATCACAAGAAATTTGCTTAAGGACATTATGCTACTATGAGGAAACATGTATTAAATTATTGTATTAAGATTTCCCTTTGAGCTTTTGAAAATAAATGGAGATAACTACTTACCAATAAAACATTGGATACAGACGTACTATTTAATGTACGTAATGGTAACTGTTACAAACTGAGAATGACAACAGTCAAGCAACGGTCAACACTATGTCCAAAACGCTGCCAATTTAGGGTCAAACTGAAATATGCTCATGTTGCCTGTTCAACACACATCCCCATTGTGCATATAATTTTGTCCGCCCTGTCGAGTGATCACATAGACATAGGTGTTTTCTTGGTACGCACATTACTGGCTAAGCCACGTAGATATGAACACAGTTAAGAAAACTATGAAGCTTATTCTGGAAGTGATATATATCACTATAAAGAAAATGAACTCTTCGCTTTGGCCTTTGAAATCAGCATCAAATAGCAGTCGAATTGCACATTACATACACATAAATATTATATTTTAAATAATGGGGCAGATCAACATTTTGCTAACAGAGTCTTAAAATAAATAAGTGTTATTTATAACACTACGAGTGAGAGATTGTAGAACCAATAAGGTGTCGTAATAGAAAACAGTGATGAATATAACAATGTAGAAGAATGAATATGAAGCATAACAGAGAAAACTAAAAAAAAAAGGTGACACAATAATGGCAAATAAACATTATCCCAGGTTATGGGGAGTATGGATTACAAACTGGAAAGTGTTCCATATACCTTGCAAAGAACAGCAAACATACCATGCTCAGTACACACGCAAAACAAAGCGGTACACATTTTGCAACAAAATATTTCTGTAGTTTTAATAGTGCCTAATATATTGTAACCATAGGGACAGGTTTTAATATATCTTGATATACACAGCCATTCGAGAATGAATTAGCACTCACCTCATATAAATATGTGCCTTTTTGGATTATAATGTCACCTTTAGAATATGTTTAATGCGGAATAATGGCGAATCATTCTGGGACCAGCTGTTCTAGATCAGCGAAAGTATTTATGCTGGTATTGTTCTTTTCATTGCTTGTCACATTTGGTTTAGTGTACATTACATCAAACAAAATAATATATTCAGCATTCCTGCATTCTAAACTAAGGAGTAGTCTGCTAAATATTTTTACTGGAAGTCAGCTTATTTTAAACAATACTTCAAACCTTGCAACACTAAGGCCAGACTCATGTGTAACCTGCTTTTCTCATAATTTTAACTATGTCATAAATAACGACGAAATGTGCAAACTGTATAATGATTCTCAGGAAATAGATTTAGTCATTTTTATTTTTACAACACATCAGCATCAAAAAGAGAGGAATGCCATTCGGAAGACGTGGTTGAATTATACCAACAAAAATAGAGCAAACGTAAGATATTCCTTTCTTTTAGGCGAAGTACTGGATGAAAATTTAAGAATACTCGTAGCAGAGGAAAATAAATTACACAAAGATATACTAAAGGAGGATTTTGTGGATACATATGAGAATTTAACCTATAAAACAATGATGGCCTTCAAATATGCCATTATCAAATGTTCTCATGCAAAATTTTTGCTCAAAACAGACGATGACATGTGGATTAACATTCCAAGACTTTTACAAATTATACAACTCGAGAATGCCACCTTGCAGACGGCTGTCGGAGGTAGCTGCCATCAGGTTGCAGAGCCCATTCGAAACACAGCCTCGAAATGGTATGCATCATTTCAAAGTTATCCGCATGCTACATATCCCGGGTACTGTTCTGGAACAGGGTATGTCACTAGCATCAATGTTGCGAGGAAAGTGTTCGATATATCGAATAATGTGCCTTTCTTTCATTTAGAGGATGTGTATGTGGCAATTTGTATTAGAAAGCTGGGATACAAGTTGCATCCGTTTCCTGGATTTAACGCAGGCCGACCTGCTTTTGATCCATGTCTATACAAAGGAGATAAACTAATATCATCGCACGGAGTGCCTTCAGATATGCTTATAAGTGTATGGGATACGCCATGCATAAGATGATATCTACATTACTAATACTTTCATTTACCAAATTCGAAATTTTTTCTTTCATTGATGTTTCTTTAAAATGTGTTGAAAGCAGATCGTAACAATAGACATTTACAGTAACAATTTCATGCCTGTTTTGTTTTCTTTCAGAAAGAAAATCTTAAACTCATGCTTAAAAGAATTATAGTCCTCTGAACATATGCGACTTATTTAACGATTGCCTTGTTTTGCAGATTATATGAAAGCAGGTCCATGAAATAGTAATGTAGTTTACATATATGTCACAAAAGTATTTCCGTTTTTATAAATCCGTGGTAGAAACACTGCCATGAAATAATTTGAAACGATTGTAGTTCATATTAAAGAGTTATAACTACATGTGTTATTATCGTTTCCTAGACATAAGAATGTCATGATTAATGAGGTAAAAGACCACTGCCTTCATCTAGATTTTGACAATACATATCATAGTTGGCTACTTTCAATTTCAAACCAAATACACAAATCTTAGATACCAGAATTGCATTTATATATGTGTTGTCTGTTAGATATTCATGGTGGAAAGATAGGAGTAGCTGGTCATTTGAAAGGCACTTTTATGCATGTAGCCTCCACAAAATTATTTGGTTTCAATAGCCACGCCATGATCAAGCTAATCCTTCTTTTAAATGCAATTTAAAATTCCTTTGATGATACATAGATTGTCAGTTTAGGTAACAGAATATATATATATATAAGGGAAATAGATGGGCATCTTTCACTGTCCGTGGCATTTAAAACCGATACCGTAAATTGCATGCAATGTTAGATTTAACAAGATTACAAATATACAAAGCAGGAAAAGGATCAAATGAAAAAAAAAAATGAAAGTTAGTGAACTAAATAACTGAGGATTATGTATCATTAAATAATGGAAGTGCATACATGTTACAACTTAAATCCTCGTCTGGGCTTCCGCATTGTGAGGACGACAAATGTAACGGTCATCAGTGTGCACTACTTAGAAAATTTCGAGTGTCACATACTTCATCTGAATAGTACCAGGTAGTCCGGTTTCTGTTCAAGGCGATAATTTGTTCCAAACAGCTAAACATGTTTGCAAAAGGGTACATTATAAAACGGTTCAGATGGTATCCGGTTAGTGTTCTTCATATGAGCAGAATCAGAAAAAATGACTGTCCTAAATACTTTCTTTCTGACATTTCCAATAAAGGTTAAAAGATATAATTTCGATTTCTTAACATTTAGTAAGTTCAGTTGTAAATAAAATAATTAGTAAAATAGTTTCAAAGATGCTCAAGGTTGATTTAAAATGATTATTTATAGAACATCATCTTTTAGTCAGATGGACATTAGGCAAGAAGCTCCTTTTACCCGTTTTCCTCGTGTGTGATAATTTGTGTCATACCATTACACGTACAAACATATTTTCTATAGAAAACCCAAGGGTTCACAACATGCAACTTCTTGAATGGTTCTGAAATCGTTTTTGGCGAAACGGTGATATAACTTGATAGGGTGAACATGGTTTATTGTTTATAACTAAAGTTGAAATCTCTAGTGATATGGATTGCATTTAAAACAGGAAAACCCGAAACATTATGTGACTGTAAACTTTTAAACTAGGTAAAAAATGTATTGTCATTCCAAGGTCTAATGACTATTATAAATACACAAGATACATAAGAATTCAACCAGCATTCAAACCTGCATCAATATATGATAAAATAAAACCGTCCCATTGTTACATTTGCCAAATATTATAAACAACCTCATCGACAAAACTGAACTCTCTATTTCGGTCATAACAAAATCCCTTTAGATCTTTATTACAATTTGGAAGAACATTGATTTAATTTTTTTGAGAAAATGAATCACACATAATTTGAGATATCACAAATGATGCATTGAATATGACACATTTTGACATGTTTAGTGAGATCTGTGAATCAGTCGTGGATTAAGAGACTGGCAGTCCATTATTAATGGAAAGATTCCGTGCCGAAGTTTATTGTCGTGTCCTTAAATAGTTAGATTCTTGAAATGTTTATCACCCTTTGAGGATAATGGTTATTCAGATAATGGCTATTAACATTACAATCCAGCCTATAAGGTGCAATAAAATAAAAAAACTGAGTCAACAAAAGAGTCGTATAAACGATAGGAAGTTTTTATAACTAAGCTTTTGCAACATATATAATGGAAAGAGGGATAGTCAATAGAGACATACGATATTAGAAACGGAGTCTAGATTAATAACTTGGAAATCTTTGACAAATGTTATAGGTTGTAACTTTTCTCATTAGATGTTTGATGTTTAGACCCAGACATGAGTAGGGCTATCCTCGATGCCAAGTGCAAGTTATCCAGAACGTTACGCAATTGTAGACGTTATAATCATATACTTAATGAACGGAAACCATTTTTCTTCCTTCAAGCATTATAGTTTGCTCACCACAAGACATGCTGTCATGACATGCATCCATTATAATCTGTATGCTTTCTTATTTTCCAATGAGCACAATTCCTTTAGATCAAAGATCATAACGTATTCATTAAGAGAGTATTGAATACACAAAGGCGAAATATTAACAACAGACGAGGGTTACGTATACATAATCCCACTTGAATATTTTCATACAAATGTAGATCCAGAAATGAATAATGTAGCATCAGTGCAATGTAGAGGAGGTCAGTGCTTGTTGACACTACGCAAATGGGAATGCGAACAGGGTTGAGGTGAAAGCATTATATGAAGCTTGTACACCTTTTATTGGGCAAACGAGATCGACTACACCGCACTAATGTTCATCAGGTATAAACTTAGAGGGTGTTGAAACAAGGGGAAAATAGAAATAAAAGAGGACATTTATTGAATGTGAACAAACTTCCAATAATATATATTGTTTGAAAATTTGTTAAAGTTTGATTCAAAGGTATATGTCTTCTAGAAACATAAAATATGATACTAATATTATCTATACCTATTAATATTTGATATGTGATTCACTTTACGTGAATTGGACATTTAATACGGTTTTATTTCAAATTGACGCAAGTAAACTAAATACCAGCATATAAGGTAAAAAAAAAAATCTTTGAAATAACAACGAACATCCATAACACATCCCACATAATTTGTATACGGTTATCATAGTTGCTTCTCTTTACATAGTACTTTTTCATTACTACAATAACTGACTCATCTTGACTATGCCTCTAACCCATTGGCTTATTCATTAACATTGGGAAGATATTTATGTCTAAAACTTTTCTTTTCAGATAAAATGTTATATAATTTTGAAACACATTGCGTACTCTGCAATTAACGTTACAACCACTGCAGCGTTTGTCCAGCATTAACTTGTATTTCTTACATATGAAGAAAGATGACGACTCAGCTGTGATTTCTTGCATTCAATTCCAATATAAAGCATTATGCAATAAATCAATTCGTTAGTATATATAAATGAGAAACAGTGAAAGGATTAACAAGAAAACACGTCATCCAACTCCAAAACAAAAACAAACTTATTTAATAAATGACGAGGTTTAGTTAAAACAAGAGCTAATGCGTCGTCGCTGGTCGAATAAAGTTTCGTCAATGAGTTCATGAAGCAAGACATAACGAGGCATATACTGATGTAATTATTGTGTAGTATGCTACATCTTAGGCAATGAAGGCTTACAATTAAATATCAGTTAAACAGGTGAAACATCAAAGCTAGCGGTTCTTCAAGGTTTGTATGACATTTTAATATTTGGGTATGAGTTTCGGCTTAAAGGACCAGAGAATTAATTAAAACGAATATTTTACTTGGGACTGTTTCTCCACTATCTACCAGTGTAACTTGAATGCGGCATTCTTATTCTTCATCTGGGCTTCCTCAGGAAAATTCCAACACTGCATAGGTGTATTCCACCATGGGCTTGATACAGACGGTTGGCAAAAAACATAATGGTGTAATTAAAATAAAGATATTAAATATTTTTAGAACAAAGATGAATTTCCTCCAAAAAGTTGAAAATTCTTCATTTGCAACTTACAGAACGAGTATTTTACTTGCATATTTTATCATGTATGATACTGTTACAAAAGAGACACTCAAAAGTAGAATAAACTGTTCAGTTATTTTTAATTATGATATTTCCATAGATACAGTATCGAATAGGTTTCCTATTCAGATCTTTGCCAAATATTCTATCACTTATAAAAAGACAAATCGAGTGACGTTTTTGCTAAATTGCCCTTCGTGCGGATCACTGTATAAGGATCACCATAAAAGGTGATCAAAATCACCATGTGAACCATTTGATTCTCGCCCACCTATGCGAATCCAGTAACTTAACTCTAGATGTTAATTTTCCACGGTGCTTGAACCATTCACTGTTAATTTGATATTGTAAACGAACGTTTGTTTAGATACATATTTTATTGTTTCATATTGACTAAGTCTCAGGTAGCTATTCTTATGCTGCTAAATTGATTGAAACTGATTCTGAAGCGAACAATGACTGGTATCACTGGTCTACAGTCAAAATGCTTCCGAAATAAATGTAGTCAAACTTTACTAATTCTGGGTCACTGATAACGAAAATTGTTGGTTGGCTCCAGTTTTAAAGATACGATACTGGGTGAGTATATACTACTCTTGACTTGGATATGGTCGAGGATAAGTGGGTTATAAAGTGAAGGGATCTCGATTTAAACCAGAAATGACTAAAATACATGTTTGACTGGATCTATGAATAAATCTATGACTGAGTTTGGACGGTACTTGTTTTTTAGGACAAGACAATGAATTATGCAATCTGAAGCTGGTATTGCGTCATAATGAAACGAATTGCATCAGGTTATTTCTAGAAGTCACGGATAATGCAATCATAAGTAAAAAACCAAGCTTACGTCACTCTGCTGAACATATTGCCCCATATCAGTGCTGGAAATCGGACAGTATCGTGCTCTCTTGTTTGTCATTGTTTGATTTTGCAAAGGGACACATTTATGTTTAGCCAAAGTGAGCAGATATGCCTCATACTTGTGTGAACAATGCAATTATCTTCTGCTATATTTGAAGTGACGTGACTTTTGCATCCCAAAGGCGCAGTATAACCAGTATGGTTAAGAAAGCCCATCCCCTTTAGATTGGCTGCAAAATTGGAGATCACGACATGAGGTGGGTCACGTACATATGCTGGAACACTTGTACAACAAATCTTCGCCAGTGGTTGAACAGGAAAAGGAAATATATGCCTTTCGCAGTGCCAATGATTTTGGGGAAAGCCAAAATATCATATCAGCGATTGCTATTTCTTCATGGTGTCTCCAGTTGGGAAAGCTGTGTAGAAGAAGAAAAAGTAGACCGTGCATTATCGACACATTCCATCAGCTATACGTCCAGTACCCCACAAAGAAGGACTGCCGGTTCCTGATGCACCAGAATCATTCTCGCTTGAGTCAAACGAGGAAGAGGAAGAGGATGAAACTTTTAGTCCTGAACCATCAATGTCACATGGCCCATATGTTCTCCCATCCTCCTCCTCTGAACCACACCTCATAACATAAGGTGAACTGAATGACCTTATCAGGGATTTGGAACTATCCAAGAGTATGGCAGATCCGTTGAGCTCCAGATCACAGCAGTGAACTCTCCTGGCAGTTGATGTTGTGGTTTCCATGTTCGGCCACCTTCAAAAAGATCTTGTCCCATTCTTCTTCATGGAGAGATTGGCCACTCCGACAGTCATTTTAGGCTGGGAGGAAACGTGTTCAACATCCAACACTTGTTGAATCAAAGAAGATTTTGTTACTACCTTTGCACATCAGGCTGGATCTAATGAAGAACTTTGTCAAGGCCATGCAGCTTTCAAGTACCTCCATGGAAAGTTTCCAACATTTTTTCCAACGAACTGCGGAGAAGTGAGCGACCAGAACGGCGAGCGATTTCACTAGGACATTATGACAATAAATGTTCATAAGTTTGTACCTCTAATTTTGAATTGAAATATCTAAAACTATCTTGTTGCCATCTACATCTACTTTTAGTATATGTATAGTAAACTGAAAGCTATTGTTCAATACAATAGCTACTCCCCTTGATTCTGAATGCAAAAGAAATAATACATTTGTAACCACAAGATGATTTAATATAAGTCCCCCATCATTTAATACAATGTGTATCTTGCAAAGATATATCGAATATTCTTTCTTTTCTTTAGGTCATTCAATACATCCCTACTTTTAAATGGGTCCCCCAACCCCTGGCAATTCATAGAGGCAATTCTCAATGAGTCATCCACTGCCTTTATTATAAAATTCTTGATATTTGACATCGAACAGTACATTACTTCTAATATTTGCCAAGACATTCTCATCCACAGTGAACATTAGACTTGTAAGTCTTAGGTTACATATAAAAAGAAAGTTCATTTTGTCAGTAAGAGAGAGAAAAACACGGAAAGAGCAAAGGCGATTTATGAAACAAAAAATAACACAAATGGCCAAAGTTCATTAAATAATGTTGATAGACATAGACATGCAACCATACTAAAGAAATAGTAATCTCCAGTAATTCAAAACGAATACTTTTGCAATTGTCGTGATTGTTGTTTTGCCACAAAAATGGATAACTTATCTTTCTCAGACTTAAAAACTCTGCTCTATAGAATTTCTTCATAGTTAAAATATAGTATGTACTCAAAATGATATGGCCTGTTAGAATGATTAATGTCGTTTACTTAATATTGGAGAATATTGTGTTGCTTTTGGCTTACCAACAGATACCCCTCCCCAACTTCCGTTGGTTGGCTCTCTACAGTTTCATATTTTGAATAGGGTTAGAATTTAAAGAACAAGAATTTTCCCGGGTTTCCTCACTGGTTTTACTGGCCATTTAAAAAAGACCTCGTATATCTTAGGCATTGTTCAAAGAACCTTAAATTCGCTTTATGTTGGTGTATTTTGATGGCTCTAATACTGGTTATAGAATATACAGCTTGGCCTTACTCCAGACATGCACCTTTCAAAAAGTGCTAGCTCCACTTGGTCATTTTCACATCTTGAACTTCAGAGGTAAATTGTAAAAAAAGACCTAATAATTTTTTATATTTTATATATTTGGTAATTCTGTCATTGCACTTTCAGAAGCTGATAATGTCTAGTCTGGCAATATTTATTTTCCCTATTTTAATAGCTGCTAATGATAGTGTACCTTAGACAAATTCAGGCTGAATTTTGGAGCACATCGGAGCAGCCATTTTAGTTAGCAGTGTGCTAAGATCATTTATGATTTCCAAAAGTACAATATCCAAAGAAATGTCAACCACATTACATCAAAGTAGCATAGAGGTATGACAACATTCGTTCCACTGTGATTGTTTTAGATGCGCATAACTTCACTTTACATATGTCACTCTCTCAAAAGTACATAATAACTGGTGAACTCCTCCTTGAATGTATTAATACCAGCTTATGTTTTACATGATGTACATCACAAAAGTGGATTTTATGTACTCTCAGATCAAGCAGTAAGGCTTTAAATTATATTGATTTATTAAAGAAGGCTGGCTTTCTGATGCTTTTGTAAGTGCGTGATCTCTAGAACTCAAAACGTACTACAAATTATTGCTAAAAACAGGTATGTTGGGGAAATCCTGTATATTTTGGCATGGTTAACAAGCGTTATTTTCCTTGTCCAGGCTAGTATGAAAGATTAATAGTAAACACGCTATTTTTGAAACAGTTTAGACAGTTAAATATCGGCACTTACTATAATAATAGTTTTGGTAGAAAAAAATCCTTGAAATGTCAGTTTATCTGAAAGATTTTGCAAACTAAACATTTTGTGGAAAGAAGAAATATTTTTATTACATATTGTTAATGGTAAATAAGGAAGTAAATAATCACCTTTATAATCACTAATTAACCATTAATTTGGTTGAAAATGAGAGAAATGATTTAAACGAAATCTTTGACAGTCAAATTCCTTTGTAGTTTTTATGTCTTCATGACATTTATCAATTTTATACATATTGACATAGTGAATTAAATTTAATTTATTGATCAATTAATGAAAGTAATTTTGTGAAGTTAATGATTATTCATTAATATGTGTGCTTATCAGTATATATAATTCAATTATGTAGCTACAGATGTGATATTCTTAGAAAATTTTATGAGAATATGTGAGTGAAAAAATATATGAACGAAAGTGAACGTATGAAACTATTCCTTTTTTCAGTTGGAGTGTTTTGGTAAGGCCCAAAAATTAAATAAAGAACTTTTTAACACAGTTCGATGAAATAATTCAAACTTTAGAACTTTGGTATAAATAACTGATGAAAATAAGAATACGTCATGAATTATAATCTTGGGGTGAAAATGAACTAATTATACAGAATTACACAGGAAAAGTTCAAAAGTAAAACAACATTGAAACTTTATGGCAATCAGTTTGCTAAATATTGTTTTCACAGGGATGGATTGTGAACCTAAATGTTTGTTGAACTATTTTCAGTAAATGTACCAATATAGATTACATAGGACAGAGTGCAAGGTGACATCAGTATTATATTGGCAAAATGTCGTGTGATACACACCTTGCTGCACCCATTAAAGCCATACAGAATATTGCTTTATTTACTATAGATTAAGATGCATTAAGATAGCATGATCTCATCCCCATAGACACTGTAGAGGCTAAACAAATTAGATTACTCAGTTGTAATATGTCTGTAGATACAAAGAATTTAGCAACAAATGGTTGAAAAGACAAATGTCAGTTCCCGTAGACTCTCCCTGAGATGCATACATAAGCTAATTTTTATGAGTATAGATCAAATAGGGCCTAACATATTCACCAGATAGCTGAAAAGACAAACATTTCCAAGGCATGCAAACTAGTCAACACTGACATTTTTGGCATGATGGAGTTATCCTCTGTATAACTGATGCTCATGCCAATTTGTGAGTGCAGGTGCAATAGGGTCCATGGCATTGAGGGTGTAATGAACAGATAGCTGAAAATCCATATCTCTGAAGTATTAAATTTGGGTCACACTGATTTACTTCAGATAAGAATGAAATATTTTCACTGTGGTATATAAATTTGCCATAACTACTTTATAAACAACTCACATACCAAATTTCATAAGTGAGCGTGAAATAGAGTTCAGCATAGCAAGGGTGTAATAATCACACAGCTGAATCAAATAATTCCATTAGAGCATGAATATGAAGTGACACTGACCTAATTTTAATTTTGGAATTGCTGATCTGCGTGGATTCTCCATGAGATGCATCGATACACCAATTTTCACAAGACTAGATAATACTGGGTCAAAAATGTTGAGGTATGCATTATGCATGAACCAATAACAAGGAATCACATGTTGAGTCATTTCAGTATTTTACTTTCCACGATTTGCTAAAGACAGAATCCAGACTCTCACAATTTCATTAATTGTACTTAAATAACCAAAAGTCCACTTGGTAACTCAGTTGCATTCTGCATGTATTTCCATGTGAGACATTACATTTATAATCTTGATTTAATCTACCCACCCACCTACCTACCTATCTATCTATCTACCTATGTTTTAAATAAATATAGAATGAATGTCATGATGTATATTATGACAGTACAATACACCACCATTTATTAGCTAAGTAGCTAACCCACAGTGGCTCTTCAATAACTGTTTTGAAGAGACTTTAAAAGTACTTGGAACACAAGAAATTGATAGAAGCAATATATGTAATATACTCTGAAACTGAAACATGGTGGAGTTTAAAATTGTACAGTTAGTTCAAGTTTCAGTTTGATTATCATTTGTTTCCTTTCATGTAGCCTATTGCTAACAGTTTGACTGGCATCTAACAAGGGTCAGCCTGACTAGAACCATCTCTAATTCAAATTTAACAGCCTACATCACTTGGGAGAGCATGGTTAATTACACATTTGTGCAATCTAATCATGATGGCAAGGCTTTATAGCCAAACAAGCCTTTGATGATGCCCTGTGGGCCATTTGTTTGCTGCGAACAGTCTTTTACCAAAGTTATTGGATTTTGTTTAGCTGGAAATTTAATTATTTGTTTTTTATGTAACTTTATATGCATGTCATAACAAACGCAAGATGATTATAAACAGAATTTTCATATATTCATATGATCAGATAAAGCGGTACACTGATATAATCTTTATATAGTCATCAGATTTGAGCAGAAGGAAAAATATTACATGTTCAGATTGTAACAGTTCTGTATGCACATAAAATTCATTATAATTTTCACTGGCTAATTGTTTGTCAGATGAATGAGTAAATGAACAAACTAACTGAATCTTGATTGAACAATATTTGAAAGGACTGCTGATGTATATTTTAATAATTTTGATATGTAAAATCATGGAACAAGTGTAAATTTAAAATGGGTCTGATAATGTTATGAACTATATTTTAATAATCTACTTATCAAATGCATCATAGAATAGATCTAATATTTACATGATAAAAATGAAAGTATCCTGTATGGTAATTAGTCATTATGAAATTAACAGTAGAAGCATGTGTAGCTTTTGGAACAATTGGTTTAAAAATTACTTGAAAAGTGTGCACAATATGTATGTTATCTTAAAACTTTTAGAGAAATATATATTATTATGTTTGCACCCATGGTTGAATATCCATTGCACTACTGTCTTCCAGGCAATTTGTTAATACATTTTGGTTGCAGATAAATTATAAAATTAATTCATGTCATGAATACATGTGTGACTTTAGTTTTTCTCAACTGCACCTGGTATAACAATGCGAACACCAACATTTACATTGATATAGGTTGTGAAAAAATTAGGTTGAATTGTTCATATCATATAAGCACCAGAACTTTATTACAGTGCACATTACAAGTATATAAACAATACAAGGCCCTTAGCTTCTTCAGATCTGAGAAGATAGGTTCATTTCTCAACAGGTCAAAGTTCACAGTTTAATAAAATAATTAAAATATCCTTTTAAACAGTCACGAGAGACATATAGTTGTCTCTGCTTTGCACAGAAGATGACATAAATAGGATCATGCTATTATTATTTGTGTTTCCTCCATAGCTAAAGTGCAGCAGAGACATTTTTGTTGTCTAGCAGCAGTTTTGTAAATTGCAAGATTATTTTCATTTTTTTTTCTTCAGTTTTGCATATCAATAAAAAGACATCATCATGTCCAAGTTTTGAAAATTTTATTGAGCAGAATGGGCTGTAATGGAAAAACAAATTCTGGATCAGTAAACATATATTATTAAGATAATATTTGATCTAAATTATTGTGATTATTATACAACATGTGAAGAATTCCATCCATGCTAACTTAAACAATGATTAGTTTGCTATTATTCTCAGTCATAATTCCCCAGATATATTCCTGAACTTAATAGTATTTCTCTACATTCATCATGAAGGACTCACAGTACAAATGTGATCGAAGAATTGGAACCAGTCTAGAAATGGGTGGAATATATATATATATATATATATATATATATATATATATATATATATATATATATATATATATATATATATATATATATATATATATATATATATATATATATATATATATATATATATATATATATATATATGGGTCTTGCTATCCAGGATTGGTTGATAATGAATGGAAGAATTTATTTATAAAAATATTTTGAAAGCTGATCTTTTACAGACCTGAGTTTAAAAATCCTGATTCTTTGGTGCCAAATTGAAAACATATTTCAAACACTTGGATAGCCAGAAAATACCATAGCTCATGGGTTTTAGTCTACACAGAATCTGTCATTAAGGATATATCTATACTGAATAATATAGGTATGATCATGAGCATTTAAACATCTAACATTATTGAAGTTTTAATATCATGGAGTTTACGTAGGTCTGCTATGGTAGCTAGACTAGTACCTCAAGTCATGAAAGCAGGTGCATTGTTTTGAGTCCGTGTAGCCATGTTGAGTTGACAGGCTCCTAATAGCTCTCTCCAGGCCATTGTCATGGTGTAAATGTCCTTTGATCATGAAATATGGTTTCATTATACTTGCTGAGTGCTACGTTTAGCTCATCCTTGAAAGACTCCTGCTGCAAGCTTAATAGCCTTGATAGAGGCTGTAGAGAGCATTTAACAGTTAGAGCAGTATACACAAGGCCAGTTTTCTTTCTACCAGAGAAGTTCAACTGATATGTCCAAAGTGTGAAGAGAAACAATGGACAACGATTTATACAAAAAACTTCTTGGAAACGAGTTAAAGAAAGGTATGTATTGTTTTAAATTTTATTTTCTGCTGATTTTTAAAGAATCCGTAGGTTTAAAAATACAGAATATTAATAATAGAGTATGTAGTTATATTATGTCAAATGATCTAATAGTATTAGGCACTTTGATTGAACTGTTCCTTAAGTAAATTAGAGATTTTCTTCAGTAAACATAGCCCACAACTAATAAAAGAATATACTTAGTATGAATTAGTATTAAAATTGGCATAGTGTTGTAGATTTGTGTTATGAAATTCACCCTATGAGCATTTATTACATTTTATCAAATTTAAATGTAAACTTTTCTAAAGATATAAGTTTGTATCTTTACATGTGACAATCTGGATTTCAGACCAGTAGATTTACATATTTTGATTAGTAGATTTGCTTCTAAACCAATAGATTTTTTTATCTTCATAAATTTTATGTTTCAAGGGACTAACCAAGTTTTTTTTTTCACTATAATATGTTTTCTCTGCATAGTATAATATAACAGCATGTTCTGAACATAAATCAGATTCAGATTCTGATGGAAAATGTTATATAACAAAAGGGAGTAATTTATCTTTCAGTTCACTGCAAAGATTTTCAAAAAATAAAATTCAATAACAATTTTAGTTTCTTTCAAAATATCACTGTTTGGTAACCACTAATGACATTCATTGTGATTATTGAGCCTTACGCTTAACAGGCTATCAGCAGTTCTCTGGTCCAGATTTCTGCTTGAATAATCACTTTGTATTTTTTAAAAAGAATAGAGAATGTTCTCTTGATATCAGCATTTGTTGTAAGAAAAATGCTACTGGCATAAATGCATTAAAATATGTAGTTGTTATCTTCAGTAGGAAAAGAAAACTCAGAATAATGGTTGCTTAACTTTTAAAAGGCATGTTAGGTGAACTAAGGACTGCAGCAAGAACTTATAGGTCAAGACATCTGACTGTTGAATCTTTTACCTTGCAGATAAGGGTCTCCCATCAACCAGATTTTCACAGAAATGGCTATCATCTGGTATGCCTAATTTAGGTAAGTTACAATTTTGAATTGTCGCACAACAAGAACAGCAACTACTACTACTACAATAATTGCTACTTAGATTACAAACTTAACGTATGCAAAAAAGCACTGAAATTGAAGAAAGAGGCATTTTGTCTTTTCAGTTATGCATCATTCACCTACCCCACCAAAATAGCTTTGAAGTGAATTAGAATGTCAGTTCTGGATATTACTTAAGGTGAACATGTAGTTGGCATGGATGCTCATCAGATTTTGGACAAAACGAAATTAACATGTATGACTTTTGGCATGTGTTTATGACCAGACCATTTTTAATAAAATTCAAATCAATTTTAGGAATATGGAATTTGCTGGGGGGAGGGGAGGCGGAAGTAGAACACTTCTTTTTATTGATAAAATGACAACTATATATATATATATGGTATATATATATATATATATATATATATATATATATATATATATATATATATATATATATATATATATATATTGTTGTTTTAAGATATTTAATCATTACTTTATCATCTGGCCAAACTGAAGAGATACAAAACTCTGTTGATTAAGGTATTTCTCATGAAACACTACAGCCAAACGTAATGGTCATTTCTTCCACAAGAAACCTGGTTTTGTACCAAAATATTCCTTTCCGAAAGATATATTTTTGTTTTGATATTTAATAAGAATCAAATAAATAATTTTGTTCAACTTCTCTTTTTTGAATAAGGTTATGTTCAACTTGAAAATACTGGTTAGAATAGCACCAGTGAATACTTCAGAATTTTTGCTCTGAAGAATCTTACATTGAAACAATTATGTTTTAATGATACAATGCAGATACAAAGAGTTAATGTTTAAACTATAATGTGCTAGTAAATTTATATTGGTTTATGATGACTTATGAAAGTTTCTACAATGTTTGCAAAGACCGAACAGACAGGATGTGAAAAGTATTAAGTTTGAATCCAGCCAAGTTTCATTTTATTTTCAGCTAGCTTTGATTCTAGGGAAAAAAGATAATAGAAAAAATGTTAATAGTTGTTACAATGGCAATTGTGTCTTATTTTATGAAACTGTGATATGTGTGAAACTTTTTCATACCACAAAGTGATTGGAAACTCATTAAATATACTGTACATGTTTTGTATTAGGCTGACAAGGATGATCATGTAAAACCTGCAGTGTGAATGCATCCTCATTAAATTGAACCTTCTTTCTTTGTTACAGAAATTTTGGACTCATCTAAAAAAATATAATTTGTGTATTCGTACATCAAAATATTTTAAACTTTTAAACACATTAAAATGTAACTTGTTATGTAAAGAGTCCCATGATTTATTCAAGAAAGAAATATTGAAAATAACATAGTTTGTATTGCTGTTCAAATAACTTTCAATTTTAATTATTAAAAGTTCACCATTTTTAAAACAGTGTTTATTCAATTAGTTTAGAAAGTCGATTTAACAAGAATTAATGAAGATCTAATGTACAACTCTCCGTTGTATCTCACATACACTGTATTATGATACCTATGATGACATTTATGTATAGTGTAAGTTCATTTTTTCTGTGGGTATGCATTCATTAACCTAATTCTGAGAGTGTCACCTGCAACATTCACAAGGGAAAAGGCAGCACTAATTAAGGGTCTTATATACATGGATGAAAAAGTCCATATCATCCGTGTCTAAGGGGCTAAAGGTACTGTAAAAAATGTCCATTTTACCTATTTGACTTAATTTTAACTCCTCAGGTCATAAGATTAATTGAGTTTATGTTATAGTCCTGTATAAGCCTTCATCCTTCCATCCTTTAACAATTATATTTTTATCACTCCATCATGCATATTTTTGATCTAATTTTAAGTAAAGCATGGAATATGAGCTTATTTCAAGATTTCAGATTAATTCAACAATGAACAAAATCAAAGCAGATTAACAAGGTGATCTTGCATCTGATTAGCTGAGCTTGTTACCAGTATTAAAGCTATAGTTTTGATTTAGTTTTTTTTTTATAAAACTTGCAGTAAAACTTTTTTATAAAACTTGCATCGAAATCTCATAACAATTTAGTAAGAGGCGATATCCATGCATAGTAATTCTTTGGTCTTGCATCTGACTGACTGAACCAGTTTTCACTCTAAAGGCTATACTTGTACATGTAAATTCAGTTTTGATTAAACTTGGAGTATAAGCTTATATCATGAGATCTCAACTGAAGAGGCAGCTAGTTGCATGAGTGTGCAACCATTTTATTTATGATCTGATTTTGATCAATACTGGCAAATGGGTTCACATCAGATGTCAAATGAATTTCATTAAGAGCAAGGTCAAAATATATAGCAATAGAGTATTTCTGATCAAATTTGGATCTAACTTAGGAAATAGGTTTACATTATCAAGATATTGTATTGCTTTGGCTAAAAATTAGGTGATCTTGAATCTCATTGACTGTGCTTGTTTTTATGACTTTGAAAAGTAAGTTTATCTAGTCAAGATATAAGAAAATAATGATTGTGAGAAATATCTAAGGATATTAAAAACGCTACGTTCAACGCTTATTTCAAGCAAACATAGCACATATGTTTATATTATCAAGATATTGGATGCATTTGGTAAAGACCAAGATATGTGTTTCTCATCCGATTTTGATAAAACTTTGTAAATAGGTTCATGTGACTGAGGGCATGGAATAGGTTGATTATATTTGAGATCTAATCATATTAATCATCCTTTTTGTCTCTAGAATTCATTTTGTCAGGCTATAGTAAAATAGGTTTGGTTTGCCTTTCCAGGCTTAGTGCACGTTTTCGACACTTGATAGGTTATTCATGGCAGCCACTAAATATGATGGAGGAAGAACCAGTCAAACTTATCACATACCCAGACTGGCTGAACACAAGTCTCGAACCAATGTGGACAGAGGTGAGGTGGCAGTGATCAGTAAAGGCAAGTGTCTTAGACCACACATTCACCTGGGGCCCCAGTAAAATAGGGTAAAATAAATTTTGGTTTGGTTTGGTATTTGCTAGCATAACAGCGCAGGTAAGTTACTTAGTGCTCAGGCACTTGAAGTAAATAACGTTACTAAATACTATAATATAGTATCAAACTATGGTGGTTTATCTGATGATGGGATTGAACCCTTATCCATTTGACCTGGCACTCTCTCAACAATTGTAAGTGGGCATTTCATCCCATGGGGATGTAAACTTAAATGAGTATAACTGATGACCTAAATGACCCAAGAAGACCCTAGCAGCATGTCAGCAGACAACCAGATGTGTCTACGTCCCACAATTATAGAACAGGTTCAAACTGATCATAAGCCATATTTTCACATGACATTGTCCCATCTTTTATAAAATACGTGATGAAGATAAATACATTATTATTATTATTATTATTATTATTATTATTATTATTATTATTATTATTATTAATAGTATTACCATTTATATGCAACATATATATATATATATATATATATATATATATATATATACTATATATATATATATATACTCTATATATATATATATATATATATATATATATATATATATATATATATATATATATATATATATATATATATATATATAATTGAGGAATTATTTAGGCAACATGATTCATTAAGTGAAGACTTAGCAGGGAAATTGTTTCTTTGAACAATTGTTATATTGTAACGTACATCACCATTACAACACATGTCTGTATACAAGATACTGATACTAATAATGATGCATTAATAATATGATTATATTCAATCAACTGTTGAGTTGTGGATATTATTGCTCAATGTTTAACAGCTAGTCATTAAATAATCTGAAGGAAAATCTTAAGTTACCACAATTGAACCTATACTAGTAAAATGATCTGATAGCACTTTTAAACAATTTTAGGTTTTGCTGTGTGACATAATTTTACACTTTTCCATTAAATTTAATTTTAGGAGCTTTATGCAAAGGATTCTTGGAAGCATATTTTAACATGACATGTGATCATGATACAACATGCCAAAGATACAGAATGCCTGCAGGTATCACACAGATGGATCTACACAACCTTTATGAAACAGTGCATAAAGAAGAAAGGCTCATAACAATAACATAGTAGTCCAAGTGAAAAAAAAGAATCTTGATTGTTAATTTTCCAACTAAACTGCAATCTGATTTGAACATTATTTTTAATATTAATTTCTTCTATTGTGACAGTAAAACAATCATTCAAATGACTTGCTTAATTTAGTTTAGAATAAATAAATTTCATTTAGAAATACTGACCTAAATTTTTCAGGTATACACAACCCAACAAGCATCAGGCGGGAGTTGAACGTGCAGACAAAGAAAATATAATGTTGGGAAATATGTTCTATACCTTGCAGATGAAACAGTCATTCAAATCGGTCAGGTCATGGAAGTTGCAACCACTGAGGTTACACTTGGAATATACAATACAAAGCAATTTAAGGTGTCACTGACATCATTTAAAGACCTGAGGACATCAGTCAGCAGTATTATACCAGGGGGACTTTGAACTTCCTTCTTCAAGAAGATTGCCAATAGCCATAACGAGACTTACAAAAGAGAGATCTTTTATGCTAAAGTAAAAATTGTTTTATGAACAAAGAAACATTTCACAGGCATTGTTCTTTCAAATGAAGCTGAAAAGACACATTTTTATTTTACATTGAAAGAAAACACCCATTGGACCACTGCAAATTTTTCTGGTGTTTTTCATATGCATGTAATATTATTTAGTTAAATTTTTATCTACAATTTACACCATTTCAGTCATATGTTGTTTAATAATAAATATTTTGTGTATTTAAACATTTGTTTTAATATTTTGCTTTTCTCTAGATTTTCTATGCATCCATCTTCCTGTTGGTCCGTCTCTCTGTTAAATACTTGATATAAAATTTAGGTTTTATAGTTTTTGCATAAATTCTAGTTTGATTACAGCCATCCCCCCACCAATTTCAATAATGAAAACTGTTGATGTGATAAAAATGCACGGAACTTAGTCATTTCATTCACTGATTTATAATTTCTAACCCAACTCTGACCATGGTGGCCCTAGCACTGTCATCGTCTGTGGGTTTGGTGCATAATATACTTTCCTTACTAACACTGTGCCATATTATGTAAACTATAGGTGAGTCTATTTTCCTCAGACAGCAGAGTGACATAGTTCATCCTGTTTGGTAACTGCCAGATAATTCCGCAAATTACCATAAGGTTGAGAGTTATAGCCCTTTGCACACATGTACATAGAAGTTACACCACTTGTTAAATCCATGTGAAAGGCAAATTTGTAGTTGTCATTCTTTTCCTTGATTTGACATTGTAAATATCGTAAGTAGATGACATAGTATGTACATTCTATGTACATACACATGTAGTTGTGCATCCACCCCTCCGCTGAAAATAGACTTGTCCAGGAACTGGAAGTGACCAGCGAGCAAGGTAGTCTTTTACACTGAAAACTTCTGTTTGAGATGAAACATGCAGTCCATAACGGTGTTAGGGTCCCCCTGGTCATAATCAGGTTTGAAATTATAAATCAATAAATTAAGTGACCAAGTTCTGAACATATTTTTTATCTCATTTATGGTTTTGTTTTTTTTAAATCAGAATGGGGGTACAAACAAACAGGGAGGTATATTCAGACTATAGTAAGAGCTATATGAAAAGAAATTCAGTTTAGGAGCTTTTGTAGATTGCCTCCAATGTATTTATCCAGTATTTACCAACAGAGTCCAAAAACAGTCTTCATTACAAGAGAACAATTTACTAGTAAGAAATATAAAACATTGTTTTCAAATGTGTGTCACTTTCAGTTACCTTGCTCTGGTTTAGCTGTGATTGCTATCACAAAAATGAATTTTTGCATTTGCTCGTATTTCAAAACTCTTGTGATCATACAAATATAGTATACTTGACTTCATTTTGGAAGCCATCCATAGTGATCATGACCAGTGACCCTGCAGACATTTCCCAAAAGTTGTTCAAGCACATATTTAGCCAATATTGATTTTACTCCCTATGGGCTATCCATGTAGGCTATGAAAATGGACATTACAGTGGATAGTCACAATTGGCAAAACATACATTTAGTCAAAGTTGGATTTCTAAGAGTCATTTACTGTAGGTTATACAAAAGAAACATTGCAGCCAACATTGTGCTAAGCATACATTTACACAACAGTATGGAATGAAACACTGAGGTGGACAGCCCAATATGGCTAATTATACAGCTTTTAAACATTTCGATTCAACAGCCACACATACAGCATTTACTAAAAGCTGTTGCTGACACTAGCCAAATTTTGGCTAAGCATACATTTCTCCAAAATTTGGTTTCTGCCTAAAAGTCATACATGTACATTATGGTATGAGACATTGAAGTGGATAGCCAAATTTGGCTAATTATACAGCTTTTAAGCTTTTCAGTTCTAACAGCCACACATGCAGATTGTACTAAAAGCTGTTGCTGATATTAGCCAAACTTTGGCTAAGGATACATTTATCCAAAAGTTGGTTTCTGCCTAAAAGTCATACAGTACATTATGGAAAGGGACAATGTTGCAGTTAGCCAAATTGGGCTAATCATAGTTACCTAGATTTTGGTCTTTTGCAACCATACATGTGGGTGATACTAAAAGACACTAGCCAAGTTTTGGCTAAGCATAAATTTATCCAAGGTTTAGTTTCTACCTAAGAGTGTGAAGAACAACTTTATAGGAAATAGTTAACTTTTGCTAACAGGACATTAATTGTGAACCAGCCTCACTGAGAATGGCAATAGGAATCCTTAGCCAAATTTTGGCTTATTTAAAACCTGCCTAGCTCCCCCAATAGACAGTAAAGCTATTCAGTAGTTATAGACCAGGTATTGGTCAAAAGCTCTTCAAAGATTCTCATTATGTGCCTTTACTACTTTGGGTTAAGAGATTTTAGCCCACAGCAGAGGCTGATTTGATTAAACTGATTTGATTAAATGGAAAAACTCAAGTGAAATCGGAAGCTGTTATATATATATATATATATATATATATATATATATATATATATATATATATATATATATATATATATATATATATATATATATATATATATATATATATATATATATATATATATATATATATATATATATAGATAGATAGATAGATAGATAGTTTTGCTACCTTCTTTTCTGATAAGTTATTCATTTTGGAGTATAAGCTGGGAATTATTATTAATGGTTCAAAACATAAGTTGGCCATCAGTTTCATTAACCAAACACGCGATATGTTGTCTGCTCCACACTCAGGAAGTCATTGGGTTTTTTATATTTATATCATCTTTGTTCATCCATATATTGGTGTGCAAAACATCGTCCTCATATTTAGTATATGAACATATCCGACTGATCATTATCATTTGTAATTAAAATTATTTATTGAAGATAATATATTCTGATCTTATCAAAGTAAATATGTCTTGAAAACTGTGTTGATAACAATCTGACAAAGAGTTCATTCCACAGATATTGTTACCAATGCCGATAACTTTATTATTATGATTCACATTATCTTTATCAAAGCAATCTTGATCAACCTACTACAGAAATACTACACTTTCCCTTTTAATTTTATCTGTTTTAGTGCCAAAGAAATTCATCAGACAACTTATTACAACAGTTTGTATTTAATGGATGTGTCATTGAAATAAGTAAACGGTTCATAATTGACACCGCCTAAGGTCTGACACACTTATATAGACAGAGAGAAAGAGAACACCAGTCATATGGCGAATAATGCTCTCATCATTTGTTCTGGAATAGATAGATGTCATCAGGTATTGAATCGTAGGTATATGATACAACTGATTACAAGCATTGTTGCTAGATTAAATTTATATACAAGTTCTCAACTATTACAGAGTCGGTGTTTTTAAGGCAATACAAACAGAGACAAAATTTAAACAAAACAAAGGCGCTGAATTAACAAAGCTTTAAGTGATTATATGTATGACGGAGGTGCTTTTTGCAAGTGTTATTGTCGCGCATTATTGGTATAATATACTGGCTTAGGCTAGTTCAAGACTTGTTTTTGCACTGTTCTCTGTCTGTTCGTTACATACATTAATACAAATATATACATAAATAAACATAACGGTATCATGCAATTATTTGTAAGAGTTTGTATTGGATACGTTAGCACTCTAATGTATGGCGCATGTCTTTGCCCAAAGGGCGGTAAAATCAAGACACTGACTCTTATTTCTGATTTTGGCCTGATTTAGGTGATTCATTTGCAAAATTACGTTAGTTGTCTGGGCATGCATTTGCAAGCCAAATACATTCTAACATTTCCATAGGTGCATTAGCTAATGTTAACGGTTAGGTTTTACAAAGTTACATCGCAGTATGCCATATTTGGAGCTGATATTGAAATGTGTAGGGTATATATCGGTTAATCATGGAAAAACCGGTTTTAAATGAGGTCTCAGAATTATATCACGGTAATTTCATTTGTGTCAATATACAATGAATTTCCTTCTTTTCTCAAGTGTCTTATTTGTGAGTGAATTAACTATTTGCTTATTAAAGTAGGAAATCTCCAACAAAAATCGATTTCATAAAAGAATAGTTGCTAACTAGACACTGAATAGGAGGAATGATATATCTAACATGCATGTTTCTTCAGTCTTCTTGAACCGTATTTCTTTTCTTTTTTTGTTGAATGCATGTTTGTGAATGTATTGATTTCATATGCACTACTATGGATACAGTGATACGGATATAAGTAAATCGTATGTCATGTTTATGCTCATTACTTCGTCTCTATGAATCAAAGTATACCACCTTTACAACTACAGTTCGGCTGCTCATAGAGCCTGTCAAATAGGTACATAGCTCATGTAACAATCAGTGTTGCGGAACTGGAATGACGCACACGCCTAAAAGGAATGTATTCTGTCGGCAATGGAACAATGAAAAGATTGTATTAATTTAGTCTATTGTTACAATGATAGCAATAGTATGATTCATGTCAGACATTAGCAATGAATACTCATGGATACACCCTTGTGAAAGATGCACTGACAGACCACTAAACGAGCTGACATGTGATCCTCTTTCTAAAGACTGTAGCATACAACACATTCTGATAGGGCAGAAGAATAAAGCATCAAAGAAGGCAAATGAATTGCAGCAGAAAATTGGACCAATGCAATGCCAAGTAAGACTAGAATAAACAGTTGATAATCTTAATTTAACTGAACACTCCAAATGCGTTTCAATGTTGTGATTGGAACCTGTATTTAGATGCATCTGTCACTATCAAATAAAGTCTCTCTGTCTCTCTCTTTCTCTCTATCTCTCTGTCACTCTCTTCCTCTCTCTCTGTGTCTTTCTCTTTCCCTCTCTCTGTCTCTTTGTCTGTCTCTGTCTTGTTTACTGTATGTCTGTCTGTCACTCTTTATATACGAAGAGAGAGGAGACTAATAGTTTGCCAGTTAATGTTGCAGTAGTTTTAGAATATGGGTAAAGCCTTGATTGAAAGCAATTTTGGCACATATATATCCATATGCCTTTACTTACTATGTTTTGTTTATAATATCAAGGTAATCATATGTGATTGGAGACCTTTAATTGGTTGTGATAATGCAGCTTTTGCATCTTTAAACCTTTCGTTAAGTCTGTTCCGACGTGTAGGACCAATAGTTTCAATATATACTATTTTTCTTCAGCTATTTTATCTTTAAGTTATATATTTTTATTTATGTTTCCTTTTTTATTTACTTACTTTTGACCATAATCACTCGTTAAACCTTCAACAATTCACATAATTCAGATGGGCTTTTTTATGCGAGCGAATTATGTTTTTCACAAACCATGTCGGACGTCATTGCTACAAGGGTAATTATTGTTGTTGCCGTCTTATCATGGTTAAAATCTAGAAAGTTGCTTTAAGTTAGATATATTTTAGGTCTGTTTTTCAAACGAAGGAAACTCACATAATTTAATACCAACAAGACAGTACGAATTAGAAACGAACACAATAAGTCAAGGCCCTAAAATAAAACTGACTGGCACGGAATTACCCGTATTTAGGCTCTTCACGGTAGAAGCAAATAAAAATTATTATATATGTAACGTCGTCATGAAAATAATGTTCCTTCTTAAAATTCTATTTCTTGTTATTCGTCTTTTTCTTGCTGTTGTTCTTTTTTTATTTTTTAGTCATCTTGTTTCATTGTCATCATCATCATCATCATCATCATCATCATCATCATCATCATCATCATCCTATTATTATTATTATTATTATTATTATTATTATTATTATTATTATTATTATTATTATTATTATTATTATTATTATTATTTAGAGCCTTGAGAGGTCGAATGGTTCGCACACCAGCCAGACAGGGGTGATGGTGCCATAATTCTGGCCAACACGTTGCCGACAAGAATCTTGCTGAGCCACTGTCAGAACGTTTTAAAGGAAAACGTGGGGCAAATTGATGGTCCTGGAAAATATAAGCAACTGCTGGAGAACTCCGGTAAATGGGTTACATATGACGCCTAAGACGGTGCGCCATTTTGCCATGAAACAAGTCAGGGCAAAGTTAAATTCCTGGACTTGACACTTTCTTAACATGGTTTACCCCTTTACGACTGGGTGATAAGCCTTGAAGTAGCTGAACACATTTCAAGAGAGTTTGAAAGTGTTTTTATCAATAATGTTAATAGGCATGACAGGGAGGGCGTTGATTTGAGCTGGGCTGTCCCGGGATAGGGCGGTTATGCTCATATCAATAACCATCTGTTTGATCATGTTGTTGAAGTCATGAAAGAAAATGGTTTGCACCATGATCCCGAGAAATCTGAGGTTCTGAAGAAAGCTGCAAAACATGATTGGTAGAAAAAAAAAATGTTAATGTCTACTTGCGAAGAAAAGAGACTCAGTCAGATTCTATGATGCATTTACTAACATAGCGTGTGTTTAAATTGAACACTATCAAAATTCCAAGGACACAGCGTAGAGAGGAGCAATTTCAATATTAAGGCATGGATGACATGTAACAAGCTGCAGATGAATGATAATAAAATTGAAGCCATCTTAATCAAGACTCATATAATTTCACATTCAATTATTTTACTTCAAACAACAAGTGTCAATAATACCAAAATTAAAATCAAACAGTCAGCGAGAAACCTAGGTGTCACTCTCGACAGCATTTTCTCTTAACAGCAATATGTCATGGACATATACAAGGCTGTATGTCTGGAGCAGCGATACATCATCTCCATTCGCAATTTTGTTTCGCTTGCTGCTCCTAAAACACTTGTGTGTTCCTTATTACTCCCAAGAATGTATTATTGTTAGTCATTTATCTCTCATTCGTCCAAGAATCTACCACAGAAACTTAAAATAGTTCAAAACACAGCTGCTCGGATCATCCTTAGGGTAAGAAGAACGGAGTACACCTCCCCCTGCTCTATACCTTCCACTGGCTACCAGTTCATTCCAGATTCAGATACAAAATCTGTTCCCTATGCTATATTTCAATGACTGGCTTCAATCCAAAATAGTCATTTGACCTCACCAATATATACACCCGATCTAGAGCTTCTCTTCTTCAAACACTCGCATTCGCATTGTTCCCACTGTTAAAACGCAATCATACGGACAACATTCGTTTTTGTACCAGGGCACCGCTGCGCCGAGCGAATTGCCCATTGATCTTAAAAACAAGGACACCATTATCGCATTTACGAGTGCTCATAAAATTAGCCTATTTCGAGTACATGAACAGATTTAAAAGACTCAACAATGTTTCTACTGTAATTATTGTAATTTCATTGTGTTTTCATTCTTGGTTTTGGTTTTGTAATCTTGCCGTTACAAAAGTTTGTATGTGTTTTCTGATAGTATAAAACTCTTACAGCTCCTAACGAATGTACGCTGTACTAAGTTTACGTTATTGGTTTTAATAGTATTGATTTTTCATATTCATTAATGCCGCAATGACTCACTCTGACATTTATGCAAACAATAACAAGCTTTGGCACAAGTTAAACCTTGGTTTAAGTAGTAATAATAATAACACTACTACTACTACTGCTACTACTACTACTACTAATAATAATAATAACAACAACAACAACAACAACAACAACAACAACAACAACAGCAACAATAATAATAATAATAATAATAATAATAATAAATGCCATTGATCATCAGTTGGTGAACTGCTTAAGTATAACTGTAATTGATCCATTTTTCTAACTTAACATTGCTATGAGTTTTTCTTCCTGGTATTAAAATAGGCACCGTATAACGTAGATGACACATAACACATTAAACTTCTTCTATCATATAGACGTTTTAACTGTCAGTCGCAGTTGTAATATATAAAGTAGAATCTAAAATATATACATTCTATATTTTCTATCATTTCTATCAGAATAATGTATCAATAACATAAAGTTATAGTTACATCTTAGTATTATGTTTTGCAGTTCTGTTCCTGTGGTAGCTACGTCTGTTAAAATCAACAGATTCGCATTGCAGTGTGTTCGGATTAAATAACACATGTGTTTTATACCTTCTTTTGTCTCACATAACTTCATGTTATGAATCGGTGGCCTTAAACTAAGTCACAGAAAAGAGATAAAACCAGCACGTTGTGTACTATTCAACAAATTACTTATTTCCTTTTAATTCAAAGTGAAAATTTCAAAAAGAAGTTACAGTGTTGTGAATTAAATCCCATATAGTCATATCAATTCTATCACAAGTCCAACTGTATAAAGTTCCAATTGAATTACAGTGGTACTCCAAATAAATTTTAATAATGAATGTCTTCGTATAGTTTCGAACGTGATAATGCACCAGTGACCTGGATTGTGGCGATGTGCTAAAGGTCTTTTGATGATCACAATACTATATTATTTATTATTCTGTTTCAGATGTTCAGGCAAGAACGACACATGTTGGATAAAGAAGATTAGATGTACTTAATCTAGGTTACAGTTACCATTTCACTTAATGGAAACTTTCATTCTAGAAATTTCTAGGGTCAGAATCAAGACTATAAATATGTTTACCATCAACAATAAATATTTCACCTACAATCGAAGAGAAATATTCAGCTATGTATCCTCTTGTAAACATAAGAAATATCCCTGGTCATGAACAAAATATAGATATACATACCAAATGGTCATTAAAAAGAATCAACAAATTATACAAATTAACTATTCATAGCACATCTCCTCATAAAAAACGATTTATACATTAGAGGAAGTATTATGAGTGACACAAGATATACATGAAGCAATATAATTCTTCTATACAAGTGAACGTGCATCTGTAATAAGATTATCTTTTCCTTTGATGCGTCGAATGTCAATACTGTGTTGATGAAATATTTAACTCCACTTTAGTAATTGCTCATTTTTGTCTTTAATTTTGTCATCAAAAGTATGGGATTTTGATTACTAAACACAACAATCTAAGAAGGAGCTGAACTAACGTGTTGCAAAGCCAATATCAAAGCCAATCATTCCTTCTCGGTCGTGTAATAATTGACCTGGTGCTTATTGAATTTCTTAGAAATATAGCAAAGATGACGATCTACATCATTTTTGTCTTCTTGAATCAGTACTCAACCTAACCCAACATCACTTGCATCAACAGACATTTTAAATGATTGACTGAAATCTGGCGCAGAAAGAACTGGTACACTCTTAAGTACGGCCATTAACTTATCAAAAGCGTCCAGACATTTCTCAGACCAATGAAACTTGGTTTAAGTACCCAACAAATTGGTCAGGGGTTCAGCGTTTATGGAATAAAGGAGCAAAGCTCTGATAACATCCAGACATACCCAATAATCGTATAAGTTGCATTGTGCTGGTAGGCACTGACAATTTAGAGACAGCCTTAAATTTAAGTGCTGATAGGCACATTGAATCAACGAAATTCAGACTGTTCTCCAAGAGATATGTCAAGTGTCGTTGTAGATGATGGCGTCATCGCTGTAAACATCACAATTATCTAGACCAGATGTAATCGTGCTCATTAAATGCTGGAAAGTACAAGGCGAAACTTTTATCCCAAATGGAATTACATTAATATTGATAAAATCCATCTGGAGTTATCAATCCCAGAAATTCCCGTGCTCTTGCTCTCAGTAGAATTTACTAGAATCCGTTTAAAAAGCTCAAATTTATTAACCTAGTTTGCAATTCCAGTTGTGTCACTGCATCATAGATTCTTGGCAATAAAAACGAATCTGATTTGGTAACACAATTCCATTTTCTATGGTCTGTTTAAATGCTGAAAGTATTATATGGCTTATGCAGAAGAATAAACGGTGAACTCAAATCACTTTTACTTGGTTCTATGAAATCACTTTGCAGCAAATACTCAATTCCTTTCTTTTATAGATTCCTGTTTTCGACAGTTAGTCCTGTACGGATGCTGTTTCACAGGTGTAGTATCTGGAAATTCAACATCATGGAAGATTGTGTTTGTTCGTGTTGGAACATTAGAAACAAGTGCTCATATTCAATAATAGCTGTTTTAGGCGACGCTTTTCTTGTGGCTGTAGATATGTACGTTTCTGATCCAGATACATCAACATTTTTGATTTCCGAAGGTTGGTTATACCAAAGTCAAATACCCATTGGATTTCATCACTTACATCCTTCAGTGCTGGACAAATACAATTAATTGACTGCATGACTATCAGAGCTATCTCTATCGACATACTCCTTTAACATATTTATATGGCGAGGTTGTTTTGTGTAGTTTTTCCGGGAACGTTAATGAGTCACTTTCCTTTCAACTGTATAAGGACCAAAATACTTAGCCTGAAGAGAATTTGGAGGTATAGCAAAAAAAGCCAGGACTAGTTTCCCTTGTATTTCTGCCAAACATGAATGTCAATTTTGACTTTGTCTTATGTAAATGCCCGACACAGTCAAACACTATTCTACTAAATGGCTTGATAAATGCAAGACTAGGTTGCAGAAAATTAATTTTCTGTTCTGTTTTCCAGCTGATTGATGAGCGTGACAAGTTCTATGGTATTTACAAACCTTACATTCAAGTTTCGGCAAATAAAAATGATTCAAGATCTTGTGATAAGTCTTATTGACCGTCGAATGACCAGTCAAAGGAGTTTCATTGGTTAGACTAAACATCGATTTCATAGTTCACCGACAACTTGCCACTCGCATGTACCTCAGATAATCTCCAGTATCTCATAATAAATCCACTTGTAACATAATGCCATACAGGTACTTCTGTGGCTTCAGTTTCGCTAATAGCACAATGGGAAAAAGAAACAGGAGAATGATTATTTAAACCAGGATCATCGTGATCAATAACTCTTGCTTGATCAATGCCAGGAGCAAACGTGATGTCATCAAAAGCCTGACCAATATACTTGTCAGAAAAGGGACTAATTTCCTGATCACCATCATTCTCAAGAGTTTTCTTTGCCATATCTCTAGTAATTGCACAAGCTGGGTATAAATCATGGATTTCGTTATCACGTTGTGCCAGATTGAGCTCTGGGACTGCTAATATGAGACTGACAAGGAATTTTACCAAACATTGCTGAATGATACCAATTAAACTCAAGACGCTAATATGGACTATTATATTTATTGCTAAAGTTTAGAAGTGAATCGTCGCAAGGATAACCCACGATGAGGACAGATTTTGCGAATGAGTTTTAAGGCATTAGTTTCAACCAACTCACGAACTATTCTTTACGTGTTTTGTAAGATTATTGAACTACAGGAGAAAATGTGTGAGAGAAAAATAGGACCTTATTAACTTTAGTATGAAACTGAAATCATGTAACCTTTGTCTATAAATGTACCTCATTATTGTAAGGCTGGACATGCAGCAAAGTTACGAAACAATTATTATGTACAATAATAATTAAACTGCTATCTGCAAAGGTTGTCTATTCGACTGCTAGATAGACATATATCAAATTCGCTTGCTACTATGTGGATCGCCCCGAAATGTGTAGAACTAAAGTCCAGTACAATATCTCAAGTTACTTTGGTTGTGCAGTAGTCTCGCTTAATATGATAACTTACCTTAGTCAAATACCTTTGCCACCCAAACAAATCGTTTATTTTTGCAAACCACTACTGAAAGAAAACAAATGATCTAACCCTAAATGATGCGTCAGAGGTCGCAAGAAGAGAAAAAATATTTCTGTGAATATACATGATCACTTTGTCCACATGTGTTCGCTTCTACTACTTCCTTTTATAAGGTAGGAAAGGTGTTCTGTCTCAGCAGCATTTGCTGAGATAATTTCATATAAATAGCCGTAACGATCAATACTGGAAGAAGTAGCGCACTACATAATTTACATTCCATTTTAGGAAGATACGGCACAAAATTTGTACCAGTATTGTAGACTTTCGTCCAGGAATTGCTTGTTCTCCTTCAATAAATCCACCATCGAAAAGAAAAACAATGCCAAGAAAAATAGTGCATCGACTAGCGCTAGCTCTAAACCCTTATACCCGATACTTACATCGCACTGAAAAACCAAACCTAATGACGTCTTGGTCTTTTCTTATAGGTGAGTTTTATTGCGATAGTCGCCAAGTATGTCCAAACTGTTTTACAGAAAAGCTATTTTATTCCAAAATATATTGCTAAATCACTTTGAAGGCAATTTGGTACGTTCCTGCAACCTGCTTTTAGGCAAACTCTCTTCCAAATCCTTATTTTGTTTTGATAAGAGGCTGATACGAACATACACATAATGTGTTTCTATTTATTCATATAATTCCTTAAAGTATTATTGTTTATAACTTTACTCTATAACAGTTTCATTTATTGAAGGCAATATCTTGATATTTATGTTCCTCTAATCTCATGTGTCCATTCTTTCTTTATACTCCTATAAGCTAGCAGTTATTCTTTTAATTCATAATGACCTTACTGATATATCCTGCAAATACATTAACAGTTACACCAAGCGTGTGTTTGGTAGTTTCATCTCTTTGCATTCAGCATTATTTTATTTTTGATGAATTGATACATTCATAAAGAAATAGCTCATTGTATATACTATCCGCAGTTTTAGACCTCTCCAATAGTCCTACATACAAGATAAATAAACGGTGCCGTTAACATAGACTCGAATTTAGAAATGAATGAGAACATTTGTCATCGTGTATATATTATTATTAAACTATATCGACTTTTTATTG
>JAECUM010031619.1:0-31444 GCA_016617855.1 Megalonaias nervosa | reverse complement strand
TGAGAGAAGGTTTGGGAAGAGAGAGAAAAGATGTTGTATGTATGTTAGATGATTATAATTTGTCCCCGACTGAAAATAATCTTCGAACCATCTTGACAACATGCACATATCCAAAAGAGGAATGAACCAAGTTGGGAATATGATATAGACACACACAGCTGCACTCCATAATATAATAATATAATGCCAGTCTTTTTTTAATAGTTTTATTGAAATGATCTAAATATTTCGTAAGCATAATTAGTAGGGCAGATAATATTTCTTAGGATTTTAAAGATGTGGATATATTCAGAATCAGGTGTTATCATCTTGACATTTCAATGGCATATTGACCTGATTGAAGTTCTCGTACAGATTCTCGTTCTCTTTGTCCATAACAATCGTCCTGTCTCTTTCATTCGCATACATTGACATGTATTTTTGAGATTCATGACTTTCTGGAGCGGGAAACAAGCCTTTCTCATTTTCGCTGGACTTTGCCTTTTTAGACAGAGCGGCATGCTTTGCCAATAGCGCGTGTCCTTGGATATGATAGCGAGATGTGGAATTGTTAGCGTTAATGGGATTATCGTACAACCCAAGTTGCGGATCGAGATTATCGTAAACCTCGTTACACAGAGCGGCATGTTTTGCCAATAGCGCGTGTCCTTGGATATGATAGCGAGATGTGGAATTGTTATCGTTAATGGGATTCTCGTACAAGTCAAGTTGTGGGTCGAGATTATCGTAACCCTCGTCATCACTGGCGTCTCCTAGATTATTTCCTTGAGCTTGTGTGCTGTCCTTGATCGTGTGGCTCTTACAAGGCAGCGATTTTCTCTCTGATTCGATATTCCGCCGCATAAAATGGTCTTGGGGAAGCATTTCTCGATCTTGTCTTCGCCTGAAAAGGGGAATAGAGAAATGAATTTGCTGCTCGAAAAGATTGCAAGTTTTGAAAAGATCTTAAAAGATAACTACGGCGAAACGTGTCAATGGTTTAGTCTCCATATATCATGTAATTCTATAAATGTACATTAAGCCCAGCCTAGGTTCTAAGCTTTATAACTCTACGATCTTTTTCTGAATTTCTAAAATCAAACTTTAGAGAAGTGATTTCTGGGTCATCATAAATGACCCAATTACTTAGTATTTCTTTTCTATATCACCGCCAGCGTAATCTTTGCTGTCAAAAGTCATTTGCAAAAATATACAACTTTTAAAACATTTTGGTTGATATAGTACCAGGAACATGTTCTTGAACACGCGAAATATAAACACGGCAACGTAGTCCATATTACACATATCAGGACAAGAAATATTATTTACTTCTTCATTCGTGATTGAGTACATTTATCACATTGGAAGTCTATAAAAATGAAAATGGCTATTTTGTTGATGGATGTTTGCTATTGCCAAGAGTTAATATTTTACAAATTGCTTATGCAGTCCATTTAGATGCTAGCGTTATTATTATATGAATATGGTACCACTAGGGATATTTGAAAAGATCTGAATATTATTGATAGCGTTTTGTTTCTTTAAATCAGGCAATAAATGTAATACCGATCAATAAGAACATATAATGCTCTATATAATTATGTGAAGCGATATGTGAAGCACACATGGTATCTGATATGTATGCTTGTAACCATGACAGAATATAAGGATTTTTAATCTTTAACAAACGCACAACCTGTTCACTCTGTCAATCTAGGTAAGCACGATCATACAATTGAATTGTGAATGGAATTGTAAATTGGGAGTATAACATCTAGTAAAGATTGTGAAACTTTCAGTTCACCATAATTCTTTGACAGGTGAATTTACCAATACTAAAAGTAACTTAATTCCAATGTTCCTTGCTCTTCGGTTCCAATCGGTGCGCAACGGCAATTTAAGTTAAACACAGACAACAAATTAAAAGCAGTTTTAAGCGAATGAAAAAAAAAAAAAACCAATAATTTTAATAAAACTATTTTATGAGTAATAATTATCTCTGTATTTGGAAAAGAGATGTACGCCGTAAACATTCAGATGTAAAACAAATATTCAAATATGAGAAAGACTTACTGTTTGCAACGAAGATAATAACTGATGATGATTTGACGATAGTAAGTATGGAAATGAGAAACAAATCAAATTACCAAAGATATTTAGGAAGGATATACAGTGTCAGAGTTCACGAATTATACTGCAATAAGATATTACTGTTATTCATTCAGTTTGAAACGAGAACACTTTACAGACATGAAATGGAGCATTCAGCTCCATGACACAAGAAATATCACATTTACAACATACCATTTGTAACATAGAAAGTTGTTGAATGTCTGAATGATGAAATGATATCCAACAATTTTATTTTCTTAGAATAAAGGTTTCTAGGAAATGTGTCATCAAGAATATATTTAAGAGTTTAACGTTGTTTTCCTGAGTTTATCGTGGTATAAACTGTCAGTTGCCAACTCACACAGCAAATAACGCCTCCACCGTTTTTATTTCGTTTCTTTTATGTTAAAACGGGCGTGCAGTGTGTAGGCTTTGCAGTTCATTGTTTACGTTAGTTACTTTACACGTGACTCTATTTATAGAAGTTAGTATGAAGTAGTTTTCCGTACAGTTTATACAGAAATAAACGCAATTGGGCCTGATCACATATTTATATTCGACCAATGGACATCTTCCTTTCATTTATCAACTGATGCAACTGCAATTATTTAAAAGTTGATAATACGACGATTGCTTGTATCATCAAGACATAACTTTGCCAGAAAATAAATTTATTTAGATCACACCACCCTGACATATATAACATTGCTCTGCTACTTTGTCTCTGTGGGGCAACATGAGATACTGTGAATAATGCAAACATTTTGCCATCATAACTTTGAAAATAATACTATCTTCATTTCTCATTTTCTTTAGCAATATGATCAAATGGGTACTCAGGCTGCATTAAGAACTTTGTACATTTACATCGTTGTCGTTGCAATCACACCAGATGCAAAAGCTCCAAAATCATCGAATTCCAAATCTCAGTCAATGAACAAATTTATAACAATTCTGGAATTGGTTTCGCACCGTAGCCGATTTAACTGATTGTCCTTAGGAGTTTTTATCAGGTATAGAATGTTTGAAAATATACCCATCTTTAGGATTCAATACCAGATCTAAGACAACAATGAAACAAGCGATCAAGTAATAAATCCATTTGTTTCAACAAACATTTTTAAATCTTCAATTGTTGAATTTTCGTCTTCTATATTTCTTCTCTCCACCTTATTTTGGAACAAGCATATAAAGTAAACGTAAATATGACTTGCATGGCTTTTGCGAAATAATCTGCTATCTCTTTCAGGTCATCTTTACACCAATGTAATACTTCTAAGATACAAATTAGGAAACATAATAATTTAGGAAATTAAAATCTTAACAAAATCCATTAAAACCATTTACAAGATTTATAATGATTTATGTACTGCCAGGTCATTTGTACCGTATGGGACTGAATTAGACGAAACCCAAAGGCATGAACCTTAATTATTTAGATGGAGATCGCATTATTCCTTGTGCTTCTTTTGACACATGTACAACAGAACAGGATGGAAATATTTTCCCTGCAACAACACACTATGCTTGAACGATGGTGAAAACATATTGTTTAAAAACAATTCAAAACTGCAGTTGAAAACCCAAGTACAATAAGACAGAAAAGAGCTGAAACTGTCAACGTATTATTACCAATGATATTTTGTAAAATAACACAGGAAAGAGCTGGGGTCATTCGAAACTGCCAACATTATTGTTCTTTTGTGTAACTTTCATTATCATATATTCCACTTCTTTTATTTTTCTTAATGATCTAAGCATTAACAATCAGACACTCCAGTTAAATAGCATTTGTTGTAATTAATTGTTATAAGTAAGAAAATATCGATAACAAAACACATGACACATGTATATATTTCGTTTTCATCTAGTGATTAACGGAAATTATTCTGTTTAAGTCTCATCAACCGAGCACTTAGTGCGATAGAAGTAATCTTAACTTGCATTAGAAAAGCTACTAGCAAGGTATCAAACACCTTTAATGGTTACTTAATCTTCTTTTATCGATATCTGAAATTTATCCATATCATCAACTGATAGACATTTACTTTATTTAAAAGTCAAAGATAATGGCATCGGGCAAAAGATTGTTATTGATACTGAACTGAGACAATTTCATACGTTTTCTTGATTTCGTTTCGTCAGTTGTTTCTAACTACTTGTTAATTAACGTTTGATCAGTTATTTTGTATGCTCTATTGGATATAGTAGTATTTTCATTTCTAGTCATATTCTAGAATTCAATGGGGAAATGAGTCTTCTGTTATCTTTCTCTTCCTTACAGGCGTTATGAATTAATTATGGTTGATGTAAATATTGAGAGAAACATACTGTATTGCCAAGCAAAAGGCAAACGCGAATGTTAAAGGATTATTCCAAATGAAGGTGTAAGTAGGATAATTAATGTATTACGTGCACAGATTATGGAACTTTATATTCATAATCCAAATTATAAAAATCTGGGCATATATTTATAGCATCCTTTTAAACCTACTGTTGTACAATGATAACCAATAATAACTTCTGATGATACAGAGACGCAAGCAATTAATACAAATCAATCATGTGACCAAGAACTACAAGAAACAGGGACATTAGTAGATGA
The DNA here is from genome assembly GCA_016617855.1 of Megalonaias nervosa. Lineage (NCBI taxonomy): Eukaryota > Metazoa > Mollusca > Bivalvia > Unionida > Unionidae > Megalonaias > Megalonaias nervosa. Next base: position 26,748 of record JAECUM010031619.1, on the reverse strand, counting down.
TTTACACCAACAGATTCATGCTGAAACTATTTCACCTGCGGAGCTAAGATTATTGAGTATGCAAAAAGAAAGAGAATTAAGAGGCTTTTGTATTGTTTAGTCAACCATATGAAACGTCAAAACATATGACAGCAATAGGTAGTGGAAACAACTGTGTATGGAGTATATTTGCAGTGGTAACATGCAACCGCAAATTGAGATTGCACAAACTGTTGGCAAGTGTAGAAAGGTAAGGAGATTAAATAGTTGAATATTTAGCAAATCTAGAGCATAGCTTCACAATCAATATTGATGTAAGTGAATTCAAGAGTAAGAGAAAAGTTACCATTATGAAAGAGTCTTAACGGTTTGCTTGAAGAGAAAGGTGCAAGAAAAATATTAGAGTTATTACAGTTGTTTGCATGATTCCAAGAACTCAAGAATTCATGCTTCGTCTATGACAAATTTAGCATAAAGTAGTTTTTCCTAGTCTCATCCTGTTCCACTATCTCTTGCTCTTACACTTGCTCCACATGTTTGTATTCCTGCCACATTAGCTTCAATCTAACCCGATTTAACATATAAAACGACGTAAAATGTTACTAATCATTTGTGCTTGAAGTAGTCCAACAAAAATCTGCATTATCTTGAATTCATGGCAGTGTTATATTCTCATCTTTGAAAGCAGTTGGACAGTTTGATTTGTTGTTATTGTTTTGTTGTTATAGGGTTTAACGCCATTTTTCAGCACAAGATAGGATATACATGGCGACCAGTATTAATGGTGAAGGAAGAACCCGAGAAAACCTCGGAAAGAACCACCGACCCACGAGAAGCTACCGACAAGCTTTCTCACATATCCACATTGGCCGAGCCCGAGACTCGAACCCACGCAGACAGAGGTGAGATGGCAGTGATCCGTAACGGTGAGCGCTTTAGACCACTCAGACACTCGGGGCCCCCAGTTTGATTTGTTTATACATTGACAGGTTTTGTTCATAGTTGGTCATGCCGTTTCACTTGCATGATTAGCTGAGTTGTTGTTTGCAGCTTTGATTAAAAATGTGGATTGAAATTTAAATTTCAAATTTGAACATAAAGGATAAGATTGTAATTTATAAAATATTTTAAAAAGTGAATTAACTAATTAATTAATTAATTAAAATTAATTAATTAAGAGTGAATTAAATCTGCTCTTGTGGGTATTAGCATGAATAAACACTTTTCTTTCGAGATTTTTGTCTTTTAAATGATGTACAGTTGCAGTTGCCATGCTATTGTTGTTCATACGGTTTTACCCAAGTCTTCTTCTTGTGTATGTCTTTGATGACTTCTTACAGGCTGTGTATCATTTGCTGGAATTATATTTTGTTTCCAACATCCTTTCTTATAGCACTGCTAAATCATAGTTTGAAACTATCGGTTGATTTGTAAAGTTATTTTTTTACCGAACAATACTACTCATTTTCATAACCATTTCCCAAGGCAGACAATGAAAATGTATCATTATCGTTTAGTCTGACTTTGGAATCATAAATATTTTGCTGAAATCGTTTTGTGATATTTTAATTTGAATCATAACGTTGCTCACCTAACTAAAGCTTTGGAATAACATTTTGATCAATTTTGAATAGTTACGAGAGACTGTTTTACTGATGTTCTAATTCTGGAATCAGAAATATGTTGCTAAAGTTTTATCGTGATGTTTTCATGTGAATCAATACGTTGCTCACCTAAACTAAAATTTTCGAATAACATTTTGACGAATTTTGAATAATTACGAGAGACTGTGTTACTGGTGTTCTTTTATGTGCTTGACGACCTCATATACAAATATTATTAGATGGTTAAATTTATCCATGCAATTCCTTCATCTGTTATTCCAGTGCGAATTGCAGAAGAAAGAAACCCCGATTTATTGCTATTAATGTTGATTCGCTATAATATATTTCTAAAAATTTATAAGTTTCCGTAATTTTACTAAAACAGGTCCTTAATCCCGAATTTAGGTAATTTATTTCTTCATTAGCCGCATCTTATGCTAATTTGCAAAGATAATTATTATTAAGAATATCTATTTGATTTGTTCCGGTTATGCATCTCCAATCATGAGGCGGAGGAATACAATTACAAATTATGTTAATTATTTCATATCTATTATCTAAACATTCGCAGTAATTGATTGTTCAGTGCGTTTATGTGTTTAACAAGTATGGCCGAGCGTGAGTGGTCTTATTATAAGCATATGTATTCTTTAATTGTGACTGAGATAAACGAACCGACATGTTGCTGACATCTATACGTACTTTTACCTATTAATCATTACCATTCTTAACTACGATGATGTCAGTTAGATACCAAATGCACGAGAGAGATATGGGTTTTGTGGTTTACTATTTTACCGTACTGATTTTGAAGGTCATATTGTGACGTGGCATGTAAAGTAAATATATCTGTCCGAGGTCACACCACAGTAGTCACAAATTCAATCCATTAACAACTGTGCTACCGCAGTATTTCAGAGAGAGAGAGAGAGAGAGAGAGAGAGAGAGAGAGAGAGAGAGAGAGAGAGACCTACTTTGTATCAGAACGCCGCGTCCGGTATATACTATTGTTTGAAACGCCTTTATTCAAACGTTTCTTTCGGTACTGCACGATGGCGACAATCGATATGGCAAAAGGTAAGACCCATAAGGTCGAGTATAATATGATGAATATCAAATCTGAAATGCAAAAATAGAAGTTTGCAAAGATTTAGTACATGTAACATATAATAAAAAAATCAGATCTCACAGACCTTACTTTACCTGCAGATCTAATAGACTCCAATCATGCGGTTACGTTCATATAACTTCGACCATGCACATGTAGCATAAATTTATATAGCAATCATATAGTCATTTTCAAAACGTTTTAGATATTGTTCTTCAGTATATTTGCAGCACACATCCAGATAAGCTCTTCTCAGAATTTGGAAACCTGCAAATCTCAATATCTAGGCCTTTCCGACAGCGGAGAACCCCCCTCAGAGGTAATACAATGGATTAATATATTATCAATTTGTCCATTTGCCGAAACTCCGCAATTTCCTTTGCCAGCAATATTCAAAACATCTCTAGCCTTTCTCCCCAACAACGTGAAAAATATGCCGTCTGTACATACATCACATCCATGTATAAGTGAAAAGATTCAAGTAGCTTCAATAGTTGTTTTCTTTCACCAAAACTTGTAAATACTAAGGTAAACCAAATTCACGGACATGATGTAAACGGAAAATTTTATCTTATACGAATTTAAACTGCCCATTGAAGTGTCATTATATGTACCATCAGCTTGCGGCTGGTTAGAAGCCTTTAAATCACCAAGCCGCGGCATCATTTCATCTCTAGTTGTTAATGTTAATGCCGCATCGACGCCACCTGCAATGGAAGAAAATATAACCGTTTTAGACTAAAGTGAGTTAACCTATTTTCCTTTTCGCTTTTCCTGCAAGAATCCAACTCGTATTTGGTAGTATGTATGTTTGTACCTATGAAAAATTAAATAAGAAGATACGTTTTTGCAATATTACATCATCCATCCAAGATGTGTGTGTGTGTGTGTGTGTGTGTGTGTGTGTGTGTTAGTGTGTGGCTGTGTTTTGTTTCTCCTTAAAACGTCAAGAAAATCAGCGTCTATGAAGGCAGTATTAAACAGGCCCCAAACTTATGTTATTAGTTAATACTGCTTATACACCATTATTGGCAAAAATCCCACTCTGCTGACACGCTGATAAGACGTTCATGAATATAAATCAAATTACAGACAAAAAGCAGTTGAGTACCACCGTTTATCAAAGCTGAAAGAAAGCGCTACATGCGCATTGTTCAACACAAGCTAGCAATTGAATTTTGAAGAGAAGCCTCGAACGTGCCCCGTTTTGATTCATAATTTCTCCTATTTATTTTGATTTCAAGTGAGCGCTGCGTAACATTTTCCTCGCTAGATTTCTTGAATTTGTGACGTTTATTCAGACGAGGTTTTATACGGTACTTTTTGGTACCTTATACTCCCCTATGCCTGTATCAAATGAAGACGCTATGCCTTAATTAAAAAACAATCTTACTCGTATCACATATAACGGCATGAGTCCCATCACATGACGTTGTACCAAACTCAGAATGGTGATGGTCCAGCTTCACTATACCGATACATATCTCTGTCACCTTTTGGTCAGGCCCTGTAAAAGATTGGACATGGAAATATTTTATTGAAGACGTAACAGGACTTTTAATGTTAAATGAATTAATAACCTATATGTGACCTGAAATATTATTTTACATTGTTTTATTTTGCATGTTTTCCTTTTGGATGCGGACATCATCGATAATTTATAATATTAAAATGTTCCATATCTTTCTGAAGACCAAATAATGTTCTTCCTTTTCTGATCGAAACTCAGTACACGTTAATTAAGAAATGCTTCTTCTAAGAAATATATTAATGTTATATGCATTATTCAACGAACACTATTTATTAATGTCAAATCACTGGAGGAAATAATTTAAAATTGGATATATAATTAAAAAATAATTTTATTTTAATGTCCAAAAGATTGACCACTATGAAAATGAAATTACCATATGAAGAATGGATGATAACTATATAAACAATTGATGAAAAAATACAGATTACATCCAATTCTACAGAGGACATGCAATACATATTCTAGAGGTTCAAGTCCTATAAAAGAGATGCAAACTAAAAGCCTACTCAATCTATTGATGGTACGGTTATCATTGTAATCCTTTATCCAGTATGTCCTATGTACTGGAACAGTCATGCGACCATAAAATATTAGTATATATTGCTTTATTTTCAATGTTTTTCTTTTGGATGCTGACATCATCGATAATTTATAATATGAATTTTTCTGTTCCATATCTATCCGAAAAGCAAATAATATTCTTCCTATTCTGTTCGGAACTCTGCATACGTCAATTTAGAAATGTTTATTCTAAGAAATATATTAATGTTATATACATTATTCAACGAACACTACTTATTATAGTCGGAATCATTAGATGACAAAATTGAACACTAGATATATAAAGTATAGAATAATTTCATTTTATTGTTCAAACGATTGATTAATATGAAAATGACATTACCATATGCAGACTAGGTGATGACCATATGAACAATTGAGGAAACACAATACAGATCACTTCCAATTCTACAGAAGACATGTAATAAATATTCTAGAGGTTCCAATATAATACAATGTGATTCTGACTAGAAGCCTACTCAGTCTGTTGATGATACTGGTAGCATTGTAGTCCTTAATCCAGTCTGTCCTATTTACTGGAACAACCATTGGTAAATTAAAGTTTTCCACCACCTGCAGGGATGCACTGGACATCAGGCATTTTTTGACGGCATCAGTGTACGAAAGAATGTCCTTATTCATCTCATATTGTCCGTCTGTATGAAATTAATAAAATAAGTTTGATACATTTCCGAAGACCAAATCTGATTGCAGACTCCATATTGTTATCGTTCACGTCATCCTGAGTATTAACCAATCAGAAGCTAATACTCGTTCATTCGATTAGGTGACTAGCTCAACATTTCTTGCTGCACACCCCATTAATTTGAGAGTATATTGTATCATTGAATTAAGGTATTATTATTTGTTAAGACATGTTAATCATTTTGTGTTATAACTAGAACTGCTACAGTTGTCGAATAATTTCTTTCAAAACAAAATGCAAATTACTAGGATTAAAGGTCGTGGAACTGAAACGAGGATAAGGTCTACCAACAAAACCTTTTCACCTATATGAAACAGGTGTTTTGACCAGTATTATAAAGATCATGATCAACTGATATAAATGTACTAATTTCGCTAATATTGTTCTAGCCTACTTTGCAGATTGTACAAATCATATGTGTTTCTTCTCACAATACAGACAGGTACAAGATTAGTAATTTAACAAAAATAGAAAAATTAATAATAAGAATAGTATAGCATTTCTTCTTTAACTTTAGCTTATAAATCCATGAGGTTGAGATCGATATTACAAGAAAGAGTGTTTCACATTTCGATGTATGCATGGTTCTTACCTTTGCTGCAAATATAAGTAAGATTGTTTCTGGTGTCCTCCCTTCTTACTGTCACATATCTGCATATTTCTTTTGTCTCATTGACATCTGTTTCGTATTAAAAAGAATGATGAACAATAGATACATATATTGCAGAAAGTAATTATGTATAGAGAAATTGTATAAACTCTGCTATAAACCAAAGAGTATGAGCGAACATGAAGTTTTTTGTGCATTTAGGAAATTAAGGTAGTAAAGTGATGTCTTGAAACTATTAATGATTTTGAAATATATGATGAGACACAGCATATAAGAATTAATTCTGGCACAATTCATGTGGTGAATATGGTGGAATTACTAAATTCGAGTAAGCTTTTCAGACATTACATTAATAAATTTCATTTTATTCGAAAAGCATCAAAGTCGTGACGACAGGGAATACACGAATTTTCGGAATCCTGGCACGAAATTCATACTTATTGCTAATGATTTCACACGGTGAATATGAATATTTAACATGCATATATATATATATATATATATATATATATATATATATATATATATATATATATATATATATATATATATATATATATATATATATATATATATATATATATATATATATATATATATATATATATGTATATATATACACCGAAATTAATTTCAATCCCGACTTTCGATTGTACGCTAAACACCGCTCCCATTTATCAAACTGAAACTCACTTCACACTTTGGTGCTGAAACAGATTAAATACGGTTAGCAAGTACTGTTTTGGAGTATCAAAAATCCGAAAAATGTCCCAAGATCACGCAAGAGTAAAACAGACCTTGACGCGGGCACCGACACACATTTCTTTAGGACTGACAATGCACTAAAGTCCTTGCACCAGAAAAAGGAGTCAGCTTTAAAGACAAATTATTAAACACTAAATGCTTGTAGATAAGCCATTATATTTTCTGCTTATTGCATAATGAGGTTGATACTATTCATTTGTACATTGATGAAAGAACATGTTTTGAATTAAATATCAGAACTTTATTAGTCCTTCATGTGGCTTCTCTTTTGGATGCTTTTGCCGACGGAATCTAGAAGTCAGATTCAATCAATTACTTTTCAGCGGAGAAAATCCGTGTATGCATGTGTTTAAGTAATTATAATCGGCATTTTCTTTCTTCACCTGTCCAGATGTCAGAACAGCCAAATGTATGTCTTAGGGATGTAGAATCTTTACATGATAAAATTAGTCTGATAAATGTGGTTTAGTCTAAGCCAAAAACTTCATTGAAGAAACTAAGGGAAAAATGGGACAAAAAAATAATTTCAGCAATGAATGTAAATTCGACAATTTGAATGATCATGTGCACTAATGGCTTAACCAAGCTGTAAAGAAAAGCATTCCAAATGCAGGTCCTATAGGATAAAATATGTATCTGCATCTCACTGTCCTCCCTCACCTCTCGCGTCATATAGGTGCTCGGAAGAAAAACAAACAGTTATTCTAATCTAAAAAGAAAACCTCTCATAACATAATTTGTTTCGATTTTTAGTTTTGAGAGCTCTCTCTCTCTCTCTCTCTCTCTCTCTCTCTCTCTCTCTCTCTCTCTCTATATATATATATATATATATATGTGTGTGTGTGTGTGTGTGTGTGTGTGTGTGTGTGTGTGTGTGTCTTTGTGTGTGTGTGTGTGTGTGTGTGTGTGTGTGAGAGAGAGAGAGAGAGCGAGAGAGAGAGAGAGACAGAGAGAGAGCGTGTGTGTGTTTGATTTGAAACAAAGTTAATACAGTAGGGTCGGTACGGTACAGTGGTTCAAAATTGTTATTTTCATCATAACAGAATCGTTCCATACAAGTATCTGAATTTAAAAATGAACAATTAAACAATCCATTCTAATGATCATTTAGAAATATTTTTATTCTAAAAAATGACCCAGGATCGAAGCCATTTCGCAATTCTTTCGTACATTAGATACATGCTGTTAAGACGATGTAAGGACTTTAAAGGTTGGTGGATAATCACTTATCTCAGCGAACTGAAGACACATTATTACTACATTCTTTGCAGTTTATACCAATATAACTGCGTGTACAGTTCCACTCGAGTGTATCAAAGGTATTCATTGTCAAACAAATACATTCATGAAAGTCTAAAATGAAACAGCGTTATATTTTCCGTCTTTATAAAGTATGTGGTTCTTCTTTTATTCATCTTCACTATTTCTGTACTATAAAAATGCGTATGCGGGAAGAATCTTTCTTTTCCAAATGCTTCGTTTCCAACAATTACATGTATAATATAGAATCCTTAGTGTTGTGAAACAACTACTTCTTTCTGTTATGAAGAAATGAAAATACAGGAAAGTAACTGATGGCGCTATATATTCAGTTGTAAAACTACATTATATAAAACAAGGTGTCATCACCTATACCATGATGTAAATAGACGCCATAAAATCCTAGCCGGTCATCACATATATACTGATGTAACTATACGTTATTAATTGATAGTCCATCATCGACTTCGCTACGATGCAAACAGATTCAAAAAAATTTGAGACTGTCAACATCTACACCATTTTATCATAAACCGTCATCACCTGAATGTACCAGACATCAGAAATTTCAAGTGTCAATAAGAGAGTTTTTAAGTCAGTAGTTCGAAACATGATTCCTATTTCCCCATGTTATGCCAAGACTTGCATTTGGATTTCATCTAGGTTTACAACTTTTAACCAAACTTAATGTCTCGATCATATAGTTAAGAAACCAAAAAGAGCTGCGTTTGAATTTGGATATCAAAGTTTAACTATGTTTACAAATATTAACCAAAACGTGATGCGCCTAATCATAGAGCTAACTTATCACATAGAGCAGTCTTTGAAATATTTTTGTTCATTAAAAGAATATATATATATATATATATATATATATATATATATATATATATATATATATATATATATATATATATATATATATATATATATATATATATATATATGTCTGTGTGCCACATAAGCATTATATTGACAGAATTTGTATATATGCTTCGTTTTAGTAAGAAGAGCAATATTTTGAAATCTTCACACTGACATAATTTCCTCAAATCGGTTGAACACAGTTTTATTTCCTTTATTAGCTACCATTAAATTTAAAGTGTAAAAAAACAAATTTAGTCCCTAGATATTTAAAAACTAAAATACAAAGGTAAATAATGTCTTTTTTATAATACAAATATAAAGGTTTTCGTATGTGATCCATCGTAAGGAAAACATTACTTTTGTATCAGACAGATCCCATTTTATTATATAGTTTTTGGATAAGGTTATTTACACAATTTTGATTAATATCGTCAGCATAAGCTATAACACGTATCTGAGCAAATGTTGGGCCTCATTTGTATGCCTTTGCAACCATTAATTTATGACAAATATAAATATTTGTTTTCAGAGAGAAAAAAGTCGGTCGAGTCGAACTTAACATACATCCATTCATAGTTTGCTTCAATAAAGTATCAGTGGGACATTTGTAGCACGTTTCATCAACGTATGTTGAATGATTTTTGTGGGTTATAATCCAGAAACTTAAATGTGACGGACAGGTGGGGAAACAAATGGATCCCGTATCTATATGTAACTAAGCAGGGTATGAAAAAAAACAACAAAGAAACACTCTTTTAGTTTACTCTGTGCATAGCAGAAACTGTATTCCTTTCCATTGATCCAGGCGAATTCTCCGACATGAAGCAATCCAAGAGCACGTTCGTCTCGCATTCCAGAAAGCATGGCGTATGACATATTATCACAAGCTTCTCGTGCTGCTATCCAGGACAACTGGTCAGATCCTCGAGTAAACAATGTCTCGTTTCCTTTGTAAAAGAAATACTATGTGATCCAAACAGAAGATTAAAAATGGACGTCACACTGGAGAATGAAATCCTTTGACAGTCACAAGCTTGTATGCTTATGTACACCCAGTCAGAGGGTAACTACGAGAGTTCATGTATGGTTCCGTTCTACAGTTTTATACTTTGCGTAAGGTCTGATTTATAAAGAAAATAACTTCCAAGGATTTGCTCACTAGTTATCGTCTAAGGTATTGTTCACCGAATTTTACCTTCCTTAACTTTGGTGCATGAGTAAATGGCGTAATTTGGAGTTATGGTGTGTAATATATAAATATATATATATATATATATATATATATATATATATATATATATATATATATATATATATATATATAGTGTGTGTGTGTGTGTGTGTGTGTGTGTGTGTGTGTTATATACCTTTAATGTAGTGTGTCCCTTCTTACTTCCGATGTAATCCCTCGAAATATTCCACTTGCTCATTCGCAGTATCTGTACTTTAAATGTAAATTCTAAGAAAAGAGTCGATAACTTTTATCATTTTAAATATATAATCATTCATTTATTGCACTTTCTGAGGCTGGTATTGTTTACGCTTTTCATTTTTTTTCTTTTAATAACTGCTAAATTTAGTGCTCTTTTGGATTAGCCCAGGCTCACTTTTCGTGCACATTGGAGCAGCTATTTTGTCAGTTGTCTGTTTAAGTGCATAGTTTCAATAATTATCACATGCAGCCAATTAAATCACAGTACCTGCAATTAACATACAGGTATGCCAGCATACTCTCGATAATGCATGTTGCCACTGTAAGCAACTTACCCTTATAACTGTAGAGCGGAACCTATACCGATGCATGCCTGTGAGGTGACCACAGAGAAAGGTAACTCGTATTGTAACGATGAATGACAAGTATATTGCATGTAACGTTGTGACCATGTATACCATGAATAATTTTCCTGCAATTCATTTTTTTTTATTTTATAACTTTTTAGAATACATGTATGTTCCTTATTTCAGAATAAATATTCACTTGAAAAAGGGTTTAATGAGACATTTAAAAAGAGCACAAAACTAAATTATGCTTGTTTTTTCTCAGTAGTCAGGATTGTATGCTTTATATAATGAGTTTCAAATTGATTCAGATTTGAAAAAGAAGAAAGGTTCTGCAGCGTGTCAAATTCAACATATAAATCAATAGGCGGGTGACATGAGTGGTTACACATATAAAGAATTCCCCGCGGCTCAGAGTATACGAAAGACATGCAGGTGATATGCACCCATATCAACGGCCTGTGTACTTGTATAACAAATAATAAACTAATATATGCAATCAGCTGAGCCTGTCTTAGCACATATTCATTCAAATATTTAGGACAGAATTTAGAGCAGTGCTATTTAAAATTGTTATTATACATAAAACTTCAATATTCGGGTAGATGAATTCCTACTGAAATTACTGTTCTTCCGTTACGAAACCGAAGCAGCACACACACACTCACATAACAGTGGTATTATATTACCATTTAATTAGTTAACAAATGGTATATGTAAGAAGAACATTTGGCACATACATTATTTTTAACAGTGATGTTTGGTGAATAAACCGACGATTTAACTTTTATCTGATACAAATACACATATATCTATCGATTGATTTATGTATACGTACATCCATCAATCCATGTAGAGGTACACACAAACATGCGGTCATATATAAATATGTACAAACAGATGGAAACTCATGCATGCAAAAGAAATGACAGACAGAGAAAAAGAAAGACATTGAATCTCGCTTACCAGTTATTGTTTCGAAAATCATGCTAGCCCGTTGAAACTGAAAGAAGACTGTGAACATTGCCAGCAACATTGTAGTATTGACAATGTCTAAAGCGTACACTTTGGCAGACTTAAAGGATGTGATTGATAGCGATTCTTACAATGCTTTCTAACAAAGAATGCAACAATGGGAAAAGTGAAAGTAAGGATATCCCTGTAACCAGAAAGCTTTCTATATTAGTCATTAATTGAACTTGAGATTGTCGCGGAGCCTTTCTAGTATACAATAATGAAAATATACTGGTATATACAAAAACATGCTACGTTCAACTTTCAAAAGTTGATACAGATTATCTACATTTCCACTATGAAGATAATGTAAATATAACATTGCTTAAACGATCAAGCATTTATAGTTAGGTACATTCATTTAGAGGACTTACAATCACAAAAGTAGGTCACAAAGACCTCATTTGCCCTTGCTTTAGCATATATTATAGGTTCTGGATACAGTGGAAGAGCATGAAAAATTAACATTCAGTAGTGTCGTTCAGTTGATTGTTCCGTCTTAGTAGTTTCTTAATCTTCTAAGCAAACTTATTAGCTGTTCATTTCATTCGTTGTAATTATATTTTTGCCAGAGAAGTTTACGTCAGTGGAATGATACACTAAACTGTGATTTTTAAATTCAGGAAATATAAATTTCCTTAAGTTATAGATATACTTACGCATAAGAATGAAATCTCCTACCTTGTCTCAGAGAACAGTTTTTAAGTCAGTGGGCAATCTCCATTCCCTCCTTTATAAATAAAGCTTTGTGAAGAATTGCCCCCATTACAATATGGTGAGGTGGAATACTATGAACGTTTCAGTTGTCAATTCGGGGGGGGGGGCAATTGTCTCTCCCGATCCCCTCGTGCCGCCACTGTTCCATTGGCAAACACATGTGGAGTTAAGCCTAAATAAAAGAATACCCTTCAATTCAACCTTATCAAAACAACAAGTTAGCCATCAGTTTATAAGAGACACCCAGTTTTGAGTGATCATGATTACCTAAGAAAATATTCAATAACTTTTCACATGTATGTATGTATGTATGTATGTATGTATGTATGCTTGTATGCTTGTATGTATGCATGTATGGATGCTTGTATGTATGTATGTATGTATGTATGTATGTATGTATGTATGAACGTTTCTCTTGACATATTTCCTTTAATACCTCCATGCACAACTTTACTGGGATATATTTTATACCGTAAATTTTCTATATGGCTTCGAATGTTTGTTTTCTGTGTGTTTCTTCCCCTGACGTAGAGCTTGATTGGATCGAAACCTTGGGAAACTTTTGTATTTGCGCCGTTAATTTTTTGTCCTTATATATATATATATATATATATATATATATATATATATATATATATATATATATATATATATATATATATATGCGTTAAAAATAAGGTGCACGAAACGTCTAAAAACCCGGCAAAGAGAACGTGATGAAAGGAAATTAAGATCAGTCTTATCTATTCGTTTTCTTATTGTGGTGCAACTGTTCAACTGAATATATTGTTATCAAAACTTGCAACCAATTGGAAATAAATGTAGCTTTTCACTGTCAGACTTACCGGAAACGGTGCGTTAAAAAACTCATTGGAGCAAATTAGCCACATTGTGTTGATTTGCAAGTGGATGGAGCTGTTTGCAATTTAAACATATCCTTCTGGACATAAACAACATGACTGTGAAATATGATACGAGAGAGAGAGAGAGAGAGAGAGAGAGAGAGAGAGAGAGAGAGAGAGAGAGAGAGAGAGAGAGAGAGAGAGAGAGAGAGAGAGAGATTATAATTGATTATCCTCATTTTTCTCTTTACGGATTCTGGCATATAATTTCTATCAAAGTAGGGCAATATTGTCTAAATCTTTATTGAAGTTTAATATCTTCTTAGGGTATGCATAGTACCAGATGAAACAGCAACCTATGAAGAATCCGAAAATGTTGGGTGTCTGTCTGTCTGCATGTATGCATATAATGCAACAAAGGAACATAACATTGCAAAGCATTTATTCAACTTAATTCAGGTGAAATATTGAAACATGAGCGATTATAATTATAATTACAAACTTCAAAGTCATGGCAAAGTCTAATAAATCCAAGAAATGCATTTTCAAATTAATTCCCATGGGGTTGGAAAGTGATTTATATTTCAGAAATTCATTTTCAACCATTTGTTCTTAGCTAACAAAGAATCAGCAGTCTTCTGAAGCAGCTGTGCATTTCAGTTTAAGTATGTCTCTGATTTGGGTATTGTCCGTACGCATGAATGAAATGTGCCGAACGGTGAAGAGCCTATGTCCAGATTTGCAGTCGAATTTGGCTGATGACAAATTAGTGTTTATTCAAAATCTATCATGTCTTAATTTAGAGGTCCTAAAGTACATTATATTACAAACTCCTACAGAATTGCCAGGTATATCAGCCCTGAAGTTTTCGATTATATAGAAACGTGTAAACAGTACGTATGACCTAGAAACTTTACATATTTATTTTTCAACGTGTCGCAATCCAATTATATATTTCTATTTCCCGGACAGATTTGGAAGAATAGGACTGTAAGTAAACTTAGCCCCAGGACTTCTTTTTGAGACAATAAGCAAAGCAATGATTAGAGAACGTAATATATCTAAAATGTTCTCCTTTTGGAAATCGATGGATCTGGAAAATCATGGAAGAGTGTAAAGTTGTATGCCCTCATGGACTATTGATTCTTCAAGATGGCCGCTATCGCTTAACTGGCTTGAAGCAGCTGTCACGGATTTTGTGCCGTTGCATGATATATGTGCTTGTTGCCTGCCTTCGTCTGCGTTATTGTGTTCATCATGCATTGGCTGTTCTATTGGAATGTGTTTCTTCATGTTCTTGTTTTGGAACGGAGAAAAGTTAGACTTTTTCTCAGCTGTCTTGCTCCACTGCTACAGTTTCCTTTGTTGTTGAACAAACCGCCATCACGTGATACTCGCCAGTCCACCCGTTTATGCTATGATGGACGATCATTAATTGCTTTAAATGACCACTCTTTGGCTTTCTACACCACATTGTGCACTCGACTAAACGACCTGGGACTACATTCATCATTCCTTAAATGTTAACGGTAGCGAGAAAAGAAGCGTTGTTTCAAAGCTTGCCGGCGTAGAACAGGAAGAAGAATCCCAGTAATCTCCCTTTCGCTCTTTCCGGTACAGAAATTTAAAAATTCGGCCGTTAATTTAGATAACCTAATTAAAATCCCTATTAAATCGTCAACCTTTGTGTCAACTATCCAAGAGATACCACTGCTCATCACATTATTCAATGACCAATCAGTAGGACCGCCGGAAAAGCGCACAGAAATAGTTAATTTTATCAGAGATCAGAATATCGTCATCTTTTTCCTGACAGAAACATGGCTTAAAACATCAGGCGATGAACCCAAGTGAGCGGATCTAACACCCACCGGTTACTCCATCAAGTCGTTCCCCTGCCACTCTCGCGGAGGTGGAATTGCTGTCATCGCAAAGAACTCCATGATCAACCGTCTTAACCACACTACAACCTTCAATTTCTACCACACATCGTTTGAACTAGTCCAAACCACACTCACACTGGAACAAAGGTCAGTCCATTTCTTCTGCCTCTACCGCCCTCCTTCTAGTAGAAAAACACAAGCTGACTGAATCTCTCTTTTTGGAGCAGTTTCTGAATCTCCTGGAGTATGGAAATTCTATAGGTGGCAACCTGATTATTCTTGGAGATTTTAACTTTCACTTTGACTGTCCTGGAAACCCATACACATCAAAACTCTTAGATTCCATTCACATTTTCAACATCAGTCAGTTAGACGACCCACCCATAAACATGGTCACATTTTAGACTGGATTCTTTATAGACCTGATGATAATATTCTACAGTCCTCCTCCAAGTCCCACGAACTTGCATCAGATCACCTCTGCATTATATGCCATCTTGACGTATCAGTCCCTAACCCTCCACCTTTATTTGCTACTGAGAGAAACCTCCGTTGCTGCTTGAGTGCTTAGATCCAATATTGCCTTCACTAACTGATGTTATTAATACCTCTCTCTCATCCGGGAATTCCCATCATTTTTCAAAACTGCTATTGTAAAGCCTCTGCTGAAGAAACCAACACTCGACCATAACGATTTGAAGAACTACCGCCCAGTTTCTAATCTCCCATTCATGTCAAAAATCTTAGAAAAAGTTGCTCTATCCCAACTTGTATCTCGTCTGAATTCAAACAGTCTTTTTAGCAATGTGCAGTCTGCATATAGCCCTTGCCACAGTATTGAAACTACTCTTCTGAAAGTAGTTAATGACCTTCTCTCTGCTTTGGATAGCGGAAAGATTACAGTCCTCACTCTCCTTAACTTGTCTGCAGCATTTGACACTATAGACCATGATATATTACTTCACCGTCTCCAGCATGTATTTGGCATTCACGATACAGCCTTACTATGGTTCAAGTCCTACTTGGTCAACAGGACACAAAATGTGTCCGCAAATGGAAAACACTCCATCCCAGTTGATCTATGTTGTGGTGTTCCACAGGGGTCAGTTGTTGGACCTGTTCTCTTCATTCTATACACTCAGCCACTCTCAAGTGTCATAGATCATCATTTAGTGTCTCGCCAATTGTATGCTGATGACCCCCAAATATACAAATCTAGCAACCCAACTGAAGCTGAAGTTACCATCCAAGGTGTAGAGAGGTGCATTTCCGATGTGAAATCATGAATGACATGTAACAAGCTGCAAATGAATGATGATAAAACTGAAGCCATACTGATTACAACACAAAGACTTTCGCATTTACATCCTTTACCTCAGACAATAAATATCAGCCGTACCAACATTAAATTCACACAGTCAGTACGAAACCTAGGTGTTACTCTCGACAGTACTCTCTCGTTGCACCAACATGTCATGAACATATGCAAGGCTGCATATCTTGAGCTGAGACGCATCAGCTTCATTCGCAAGTATCTTTCAGTTGATGCCACTAAAACAATTGTGTGTTCCTTAGTACTTTCAAGACTGGACTATTGTAACTCAATTCTGTCTGGTTCGTCTCAATATCTACTCCAGAAACTTCAAAAGGTTCAAAACACAGCCTCTCGGATCATCCTTAGAGTACCACGATCAGAGCACGCCTCCCCCCCTGCTCTGTACACTGGCTATCCAATCAATCCAGAATTAAGCACAACATTTGTTCTCTGTGCTACGTTTTACTGACGGTCTCCAGTCCAACATACCTATCTGACCTCACCCATGTGTATACACCAGCAAGATACTTACGCTCCTCTTCTGACACTCGTATTCTCATTATTCCCACTATGAAAATGAAATCATATGGACAACGTTCTTTTGCATACCAGGGCCCAGCAACGTGGAACGAATTGCCCAGTGAACTTAGACACAAAGACACAGTGATCTCATTCAAGCGCGCTCTTAAAACTCACCTATTTCAACTGCAAGAACAGACTTAAAGACCTAATAATGTTTCTTTACCTTAAATATTTACAACATATTTTCTCTTTTCTAATTTCGTGGTGTTTGTTTTTATTTTTGTAATCATATGCTTATATATGTTTTAAGTGTTGTCAAATGTTGTAAAGCGCTTAGAGCTTCTAAAGATTAGGCGCTATAAAAGTCCTCATTATTATTATTATTATTATTATTATTATTGCGCTAAAGGCAAAATTTTGACATAGAGTCGAATAATGCGGTGTATGATTTCATTAAACTGCGATTGATCAGAATCATGGAGTAGAAACAAGAGATTTGACCAAGATCTACCATTGCATCATGCAACAACCTATCTGTGCCTACGCTGTTCGTAGTCGGGCAGACCTTCCTTGGTAGTCAAAAGAATACATCACGGATCATACAATTAAAGAGCGCCTGTTCTGATTCAACATATAAATATGCTTTCAATATATTAGTATATACAATCCTGATTGCATTATTGCCACAGCAAAGACTAGTGCATGTAATTCTTGTCCCTTTGATCCATTAAGTAGTCTCGAAAACAAAACTGTATATTAACACAATATAGATTACGAAATTATGTAATTGGGGCTGCTTTTAATTTCTAAGTAGTTTATCTGGTAACTCTGATCTGTGGTTAAGGTTTACATATATGTTCGGAAAATAAATTTGCATGATAAGATAATACAGTTCTGATATATATTTTAATATCTTGATGGAATCATAATCCAGCTATATTTACGAATCCATTTCTTTCTCTAGTGCAATAATTAAATTAGTGGCAAGAGTTTAGAAAAGTGTACTTATTTTGGTATATTTCATTGCCACTAAGCAAGCGCATCTGCTCGCTGGCTGATACATAATACTAAATAAATAATTCCACACACTTGAGCCCTTTACCATGCTCTGATGATCTGATAAAACCATTCTATTATATATCTTAAATGTAATTTGAACCAAGTAAATTTGATTGTTAACTGTGCTAAAATGTTAGAATGAATATGCTCATGGGAAAGTTTCCCTTGTAAAATCTTCATTTCGAACGTAAGTAAATCTTGCACGTAGTCTGGAATCCCTTAGTGGCTAAATGAAAGTAATCAGTTTAAAAAACAGCTTAGCATTTGATGTTAGTAATGTATCGTTACTAATGTTTCCCAAAGCAAAAGATATTTCTGTGTCACAATGACCTAGAAAACACGCGTACCTACATACAAACATGAATGTATGCATACATAAAATTCGATGCAAACATATTACACATTATAAACAATTTTGGTTTGTGTCATAGATCCTATATTGTTTGACAACTTTTATTTAAAACATCCATTTTATTTAAAAAGTTCGCAAATGTCACGTAATTGTAATGAAAAGTTAGAAAAACGATTTATAAAAAGATAATCATACATGAAACTCTGCATTATTGTACAGAAAAAATCCCGCATATATAACTATATAGCAAACTATCTATCAATATATATATATATATATATATATATATATATATATATATATATATATATATATATATATATATATATATATATATATATATACATACACACACATACATATCCTTTTTCACAGCCGTAGTTGCCTTTGTTTTTGAGCCAATTTAATCTATATTTCCCCTACTGTTAAGTGTTTGCCTAGGTGGAAAGGTGTGGCTAGAATTTGTGCCAGCTCCGTTACCAATTTGTATACCTTTCTATCCTCCCGTGTCAGTCTCTTTCTTTGTCTCCTATCTCTCTCTCTCTCTCTCTCTCTCTCTCTCTCTCTCTCTCTCTCTCTCTCTCTCTCTCTCTCAAAAACCTTTGGTATGGCAGATTTAATGATATTTTGCCAGAAAAGTGCACGTATTTAACGCAGGTTCTTTTTCACCCTTTTGGTTCATAGACATTATTACAGAAAGTAGTATTTTGTTCTTGTTAAGATAACATAATACGTATGATGGCGATAGATGCAGAATAGTTGTCTTTTAAAATGTGTGAATATTTGTTCATGGCCTTAGTAATGCATGCTTTTGCTTTGGATTTTTAAACTAGCGGTATTTTCTCCGAATCTGCTGTCGTAACCGTCATATTCCAATGGCACTTCGACCTTACTGTAGCTCATAGTATTTATTCTCGTCGTCCGAGCACATTTCAGTTTTCCTCTCTCTTTCCCTCCCACACACGGACTGGTGCTTGTAAGAGTCATGACTCTCTCGAACGGGAAACAAGTAATCTTCATCACCATATATGTCACTTGGGTCATTGTCTCTGCTGCCGTTCACAAGAAGTTGTTGGAAGGCATCAATTTGCCATCCGATTCTATATTCCGCATCATAAACATGTCTCGTGGAAGTGTTTCTTTATCTTGCCTCCCCCCTGTGCTGTGGAAAAAATGAAGTTAATCTGCGATTTAAAAAGACTGATTGATTTAAAAAGATCTTGAGTTGTAACTACAGAGGAACGCTTCGATGTGTTAGCTTCCATATATCATGTATTTATATAAATGTACGAATTTACCGAAAACGATGAGATTTCTGCATAGACATGACGATTTTGCACTTACTGGACCGTTTTATAGGAGTAGGTTTTAAACTTTACAAGAACTTGATTATAGACGTGTAATTATTTGCTTGCAAGCTAATCATGTCTATTCATGGGGTATTTGATACGTTCATTTGTTTATTACAAGGATGGCCGTAGTAAGTTTGTTTTCTTTCACAACCTATGTACAATTGTAATACCTTAAAAGTCATTATAATATCGCCATACTTTTACTCTCGACCAAACCCATCCTAAACGACATTCTAAGCTTTAGAACTTGACGATATATTCTGAGGTTTTCAAAACAGAATTAAAATAGTGCTTTCTGGGCAACCATAAAGAAACCATATAAAAATCATTTCTTTTCTAGGTCACCAAAAGGGATTCCTAAAAAGACAGTATACAGTGAGTCAAATACCTTAAAATACAGATAACGCCCGACTCATGTGTCTTCGTAACGCTTTTAAAATATTTAATTGACGTATGATGAGGAAAGTTTTGCTCAAGACACGGATTATAAGCAGGGTATCAGAGGCCAAACTACAGATATTAGCACAAGAAAAAAGATAATGTCTTTCTTCATTTGGTATGGGGTTTTCATAAAATTTGAGGTCTTCAAAAAGTAAATTGCTACTTTTTATGCATGTTTATCGGTGGCTTTCATTAAAGTTTTACGGATTGTTTTTGCTGCTGATTCTGTGGTTAAAGCTATTATTCGATAAAGATGATACGTACGAGGGGTATTTGAAAAGTTCTGACGATTTGCTTATGGCTTTGTCTTTGCTTCAACCTGCCAACATGTTTAATATCGATCAATAGACAAACTAGTGTTCTATAAAATAATTTGCAGCTTGACGTTCAGCATTCAGGACCTGCAGATATATGCGAGAGAAAAGGAAATTAGAGTCTTTACTAAGTAAGCACAAGTTTTCATTCTGTCAAATTGTGGATAGAACAATGACATAATTGTGTTCTGGACTAAGTTGTAAATTGGGAGTATGACATCAAATTAGTACGAAAGGATTTGGGTCGGGATTGTAAAACTATGGACCATAATTATTTGAGAAGTAAATTCACCAATGCTAAAGTTTCACTTACTTTCGAAGCTCCTAGCCAATCGGTTTGGTTCGGAGTTGCAAATGGAGTTAAGGTTAGATCCATACAATAAATTAAATACAAATTGAATAAGAAAAGCAGCCAATGGATTTTGAAGTTAATCTTTTAATGACTAATGCATATATTTGTATTTGGAAAAGAGACTGAAACGTTCAAACGTTAGATGTAACACAAATTTTCAAATATGAGAAAGTTTTACCATTTTCAAGGAGACTAATAATGGATACAATTTTGACTTTGAAAAACTATTGTTATGGATATTTAATTTGCACTGTTTGTAGCTTTTTTATTTTTGTTTCATTGTATGCTATGGAAAATTGTATGTTGGACTTGAGCTGAATCATTGATAAGTTTATTATGCAAACAACTAACATATGGAAAATAGTTTCCTATGAGTATGGGTTACCTACTAGGATTAGTATCTTTGCCTGAGTCAATGAAATTGTGTTTGCCATACTTTAGATTCTAATTATAACTAAGATTTTATTAGATAAACGTTAGGAACCTTCTAGAAGGTTATTTTCCATTAGATAATAGTTTTATTTAGAAAATGCTAATTGTGACCAGATGTCCATTAGAGCACTATATAATCTTGTTTTTCTAGAAACAATTTATTCATGCTATAAGATCAGAGCAGAATCAATTGTATTATTGTTGTGTCCAGTAGTTCATTTGGGCTGGAATTTTATTTATTCTAATATCTGTTCCCTGGAAATACAAAGTGCTCATTAAAAATAACATTCTTGTGAAATAGAGACTTGAACTGTTTAGTGAAATTTCAAATAAGAATATATTCTTGGATTGAATTATTGTGATCCAACAAAAGCCTGTTGGCACATCACCATTACACCTGCCACCACAGGCAGATCAACACTTCCAACGTTGGATTTAATTTGGATTTCCACTAAAGTTTATTCAGAAGTTTAATCATTAGGACTTGTGTCTGTAATGCTAGGATTATTCGGGACTTAATTCGCAATACCGTATGTTCTTTTTGACATTTTCACTTTTTGTATCTAGGGAAATAAATTCTTTGTTAAATTTGACACAACTTGTTAGTTCTTACTCTTTTTTAATATATTAAGACCACAGAGCCGTACTAATATGAGAAATGAAGTTAAAAACGTATTTACGAAGGACTTGCAATATTAGAGATATTAAAATGGTTGATGTATACACAATAAGATAGAAAAAAAAGTATTATGAGTATAACATTTCGTTATTAATTACATACACGTATTTGCTATGCATTCATTTTCAATATTTTTTTTAGCGAGAAATGAAAATGAACTTTCAGTTTCATGACATGAGGAATTAGAAGAAACATCACATTGCACCATAAATTTAGTGAAAAAGAGGGTTGTTGTGTTATTCAAGGATGAAATGAACGGTACATTTATTCAAGAATTATGCGGTTTTAGAAGCATGCTCTAGTCCTCTTGAACTACTGAAGACGAATTATTACGAAATGTGTCATCAAGATAACATATAAGTGCGATTGAATTTCCCTGCTTGGTCTATGTATGACAACAAGAGATATTTAGTTAATATTCAAAACTTTACTTATATGAACTTTCGAAAGGCTCCTACCATCGTTATTTCTCTCCTTTAACTATTTTATCGGACGAATACGCAGGCAGCATTAATAACGTTGTAATTTTACTTTGTTTTAATTTGATTAAAATTTTCCCTTTTATTTTATCTGGAATAACATGATTTTTGTAATAATTGCAGTCGTTAGTCTTTTGTCTCTATAACAAAGCATATGACACCTAATATTCTCATGGAAGTCGGGAATCCTTGCTTTATATTGATGTGCAATTAGTAACAATGGTATTTCATTTCCCAATTTTGTTTTATTCTATTGCTAAAAATGTATTCTTTCTTATATAAGAGAGAAACAATAGGTTTTATTAATTTAGATTACTCTTTAAAGTATAAAAGTGAACCAATATTGACCCGAAGTATATGCTTTCTTACTTTAGTATGAATCATGCGTCTATAATGACACCAATTGCAAGAACTCAAAGATCACCAAATCTCAAATTATTGTTTGTGGACAATCTATACAACGCCATCATTTTAAATTATTTCCGGCACTGGGCTTGGCTTATCCCTGGTACAGTAACTAATTAAACAGACTGTTCTTTCGAGGTTTGTCACATAACATGTTTGAAAATGTAACCAGCTGTATACGTCAAAACCATATCTAAAACACCAAAATTAACACCGACCAAGCAATAAATTCACTTGTATGAACAAACATTTTTAAAGTTTCAGTTGGTGTTGACTTTTTTTTGTTCTGTCTTTATTCATCCTTCCCTTTCTGCAACGGCTGTGTAAGGGGAATGCAAGAATTAAAATGTAGTTTTTTTGTGTGAAATAACGTACGCTATTCTTCACCGAACCATTAAATGAACTTAATTATATTTTGTAGATAAAATTATTATAAAATTGATTGAAATTAAAATTGCATCTATAAGTACTACCTCGAAGGTTACTAGATAAAGATATGAAGGCAGCTGCAATCCTGTTGGAAGTGAGTACTAAACAATGTTGTATTGGGAAAGAGAGAGCACATTAATGAAGTCTTGAATGACAACATGAAACAAAAATAATGTATTCTGTCCATTGAATTTGACAGTAGGTGACTGCATTTGACAAAAGTAAGGTATAGATGATCGTAACGTAGAGAGAGATCACCTTATGCTATTTGCTTGGTTTGACTTATGTGAGACAGAACAAGACAGAAAATGTTTTATCTGGAAGAATACACTATGGATGAAAGCTGGTTAAAACAGATTTTAAAAAACGCAATTAAGGAACGATTTTCAAGAGCACATGATAAAGACAGGGCCACTTGAAACTACCGATTTTATTGTTATTTATAAAGACGTCATTATCATGTTTTCTTACTCTTTTCTTTTGCCCATAGACTTACACATCAGCAAGCAGTCATACCTGTTAAATGACACATGTTTGAACTGTACAAAAGCAAAACATTCCGTATGCATTTATTTAGCATTAGTTTGTATGTTTAGTTTTTGTGTGGTTGTTTAATGAAATTATTCTGCTCAAATATTTTCAAACGAATACTTAATCTCCATAAAGGTAATACTAGCTTAGAAATAAAAATGCCAATAAAGAATCTAACACCACGTAAGGTAATGTAATATACTTCCATCACTGTCTGAAATTTATCTAATTGATCGTCTGATAGATCTTACTCTTTAACGTTTTACTGATGCTAGAATAATGACATGGGACACGTGATTTTAGTTGATATTGCGTTGGAAAACAGGTCATAGGATCTCTTGATTTCGTCTTGTCAGTTTTGTACAACTACTGATCATCGAAAGGTTACCAGATATTTGTTTACGTTCCACTGGCTATAACAATTTATATTATTCCTTTACATTGGGCAATAAAGATATTGTTACCTGCTATCAAACCCAGTTCTTTTTTTTTAAATTCTTTATCTGCCAGTTAATAATGTAAAATGACGTTCTGTTGTAGAAAAGATTTTGAAAAATAAACTCATTTTGATGAACACGATTTTAATATGAGTGAGACGCAATATTATTTAATTATGGCTAATTTAATACTGAGAGAAAAATATTGTATCTCCAATACAAAGGCAAAACACAAATACATATTTGTAAAGAAGAATTGTAAATAAAGACGCAATTGGCTTGCTTTAGCTATTATTCTATACATTTAAGGAAATAACTGTATACATTTAAATGATGCAAAGTAAGGAAAAATGGATCAATCCAAATGATACAAATCTGTGGAGATATTATGGCATGCTTTCCACATTAGCTTGCACAAAGACAGCAAATTAAAGTTCGTGAAGAAACGGAGATGCAAACAACTGATGCAAATCAATCATGCGACCACAAAGCAAGTTAAGATTAAAAGGTCCGCATGAAGAGCGAATATTGTTATATTCTTCAAGAAAAAAGGAGGAAAAGAGGCTGTATAAATGCTTTAACAATCATATAAAATTATTTGTCGAAACGTATGACAGGTACAGGAAATAACGGTATAAGCAATATATCAGATAAAAGTAAATTGCAGCAAGATCTAGATCGTCACTGTACAAGAAGTATTTAAAGTAAACGATTCAAGAGATAAAGCGGGGTAACTATTAGGTAAAAGTCTTAAATGGTTGTTTAAATAGAACGCTGTAACAGTTACGACCGTTATTAGAGCTATATGGATGACTCCAATAAATCTTGCTGAGTCTTGAACAAATTTTGGCATAATATAGTTTTTCCTACCCCTCAGCCTATTCCACTGATCTGAGTCTTGATCCTACACTTGCACCACGCATGTGCTCCTACTCGTGTTCCATTTGCTTCAACCGAAGTATTTACTGACATATTTAAAACGGCTTAAAATAGGGTCAGCTATTTTCTTTTGAATTAGCCAGACTAACAGCAGTTTTACCTAAAATAAGTAGCTGTGTAATAATCTGGTGTTTCATTAATTGAACAGTTGTGTTTAGATTTGATTAGAGATGTAGACTCGGCAACATAAAGAGTTAGGAATTTAAAATACCTTTTGAAACACAAATTATGTTAGTTAGCAATTAATTTGTTTGTTTGATTTTTTTGTAATTTCTCATGATAGCAATTATCCTAAATAGCAATTTGACTTGTTCCATTCATGTATCTCCAATTTTGATGAGGATGAAAGCTATTACAAATCATGCTCATTATTTAACACTTATTTTGTAATTATTCGAAGTAAATGCTTCTCTACTAAGTATGGATTTTACACACGCAAAGAATAAGTTTCGTATTTGACCGTTGACATGAAATATATAAATAGGTTTCACTATCTGTTTCATAATTAGATATCTAAATTCCGAATAAAATTAGATGCATCTATTTGATGTCATCTGCCCTGCCCAGTTAAATTGATTCTGTCTAAATCTTCTGCCACACTGTGATCTATATCTCTTAATAAAATTATCGTTTTTAAGCTGTATAATTAAGAAGCGTTGATTGGTTTGCATGTGAAATAATATTTTTTCACTCCAGGATAATTTATTTTCTTCAAATGCTTGTGGAACTTCTTGATTGACTGGCAGGTGCAGCATGAAAAGAATAAGCAGCACTGCTAGTTAATTCATTAGATCCGAGACTCGTTATTTAACTGTAAGAAATGTTTACACATCTTTTAAATCACAATGATTTACAGTTGAAATATTTTTATCACAATCTGCTAATCGCGTTAAGAAGCTTACCTAACTCGGGTATTCGTTATATCCATTTCTTAACAACTATGTGGTCATTTTAACGAGTGATATTAGATTGTGAAATAAAGATAACAGTATCCTAGGAAAAAAAAGAAAAAAAACGTTTTCGTAGTTATATTTATACTGGTCTAGAAAATATAATATACCGGTTGCTTTAAAACCTCGCAAAAACAGCATAGATTATTTTGCTTCGAAGTTGAAGGCCTCAATGCCACTGTTTTTCATAAATGTCACCGATCTTCCAATCTAATTAAAGTTTGGAAGGAATGAATGATTTGTTATACAAGTTATCTCACATAAACATCAAATATCTTTTAAGTAATCAAGATGTTAGGTTTAAATGACCTTCAAATGTTTAGTTTAAAATTAGGAGGTGCTACCCCATAATTCAGTTACTGAAGTTGCCCATAATTCCATTCTTTTTTTTGGGATAGCGCCAAAAGTAGTGATGAGATACATTCGACTAATTCCGTTAGCGACTAATCTAATACCAACAACATTGGCAAACAAGTTGACTCGAGAAGGAGCGGAGAGAGGCAGGCCCACTTTATTTAAGCCGATATGAGA
>JAECUM010031618.1:0-15802 GCA_016617855.1 Megalonaias nervosa | reverse complement strand
ATTGCAACTGCATGTTTTTCTTCTTTCTGTCTCTCTCTCCTCTTTCTTCGATTGTAACTGCATTTGTTTCTCTCTCTCTTCTTTCTCCAATAACATTTGTTTCTCTTCTTTCTGAAACTGTATATGCATTTGTTTTTCCTCTTTATCTTTCTGAAGTTCAAGTTTTCTTAACTCTAATTCCATCTTGTATTTTAATTTTAATTCCTTTACTTTTATGTCAGAGTCTGATACAGACTTACTGATCGAAACCAAAGCACTTTTATCCAAAACATTCTTTTCCACCAAATGCTGGACCAAAATGTTTTTTATTTCTTGCTTCGTTAAAGAAGCTTTTGCCTCAGAAAGATCATATTTTCTGGCAAGCTGGAGCAATTCATCTTTTCAAGAATTATAACTGTTCCTGGGTAGGATTTGAAAGAAAGATCTCCACTTTTGATGACATTATAAAAAGCCTGTTGATTCACTAAAGATTTCTAAATTGTAAAATAATACTTGGGATTTAAAAAATTTCAAAAACTAGGGGAATTTAAATTACAAAAAACAAAGTTGTCTGAAATATTTTAGCCAAAATTCATATATCCCAAGGACGAGCACCCAATTTTCTGTTACGAGTCAAGGCTTGCACAAAAAGTAACAGAAAAAAGTGAAGACAACAAGCTTTGTAAAATTTAACAGGTAATTTATTTCCCTATAATACTAAGTGAATAAAAATGAGAAAAAAGAACTTACGGTCTTACTAGTCAAACCCAAAAATAATCCAAGAATTAAAACATAGAAGTCCTATTATTAAAAAGTCCTGAATGAATCTGAGTTCGAGTCTCATTGAAATCCAAAATGGAATTCAATGACATCTGCTGTAGTCTGTGAAGTACTGTTGTGTCAACAGTTCCTTGCTGAATCACAGAAAATATTATTCCAGTTTTTAATTCCGTATAAATTTCAGTGAATGTCTTTGTCCAAGAATTTTGTAAAAGCACTTATGAATTTCCAGGGAAAAGAATCACTTGAAATTCAATAAAATAAAATTTCAACTCAAACTGGTCACAACATAATGTAACTTGATGTCTCAAGTGTTTTAAGCCCGACTGAACAATCTCTAGAAAGACAACAGTTATATAAAGTTTAAAGACGCAAAACAGATTCCCAGATGAGGGTCAACCTTCTAGAAAACTTAGAAGTTTGTAACAATAAACACGTTTCATATCACGTACTCCAGGTATGGCCTTGACTTAACTTAATTGTTCTTGCTCTGAGAAAGAATTTAAATTTTTAAAAAAGTTCTTTTCCAAAACTGTCACTAGTTCTGAATCAAGGTCAGAAACTAGATACAGTGTTTCTATTATTAGGCATTTATGAATGAAAATATTCAGTCAGGTCAAACAGAACTAAACTCAATTCTGGACAATATCAAATCCAGTAAACAAAGTTGCATTACAATAGCATGGCCTAGTGGTTAGAGCATCCGCCTCGAATGCGGGAGGTCATGGGTTCGATCCCTGGCTGAGTCATACCAAAGACTTATGGCGCTCAGCAGTAAGAGGTTAGCGTTAGGACTGGTCGGCCTGGTATTAGGATAATGTGACTGGGTGGGACATCATGTTACATGTCTGCGGCATGATGCCCCAGTGCTAGACATCACTATAAACTGCCACAATGCAGACATCGTAGCGATATGACTGAAAATTTTTTAAAGCTACGTCAAAAATCCAAATCACACACACACACACACACAGACACACACACGCATGTAATGGAATAATAAAAATAATGTAAAACTAACAAACAATTAAATTAAATGTACATAAGAATAGTGATAACAAACAAAACAACTATTGATTAGCAATTGATTTTAATATAAGTTCTGATAATTTGTGTGCACAATTTTAACATTTAATATCGGCTCAGATGAACTGGATCATTATTATATATTAGATACATTGACAGTCATTATAATGTTTTCATCTTCAGAGATCCTCTTTCATTACCCGAAAGATATGTACAACACGAGACAGAAAAGGAAGACAGAGGAATTCAGAATAAAAACTGATGATTGAATATTGCTTGCAGATTTAGGAAGACTTGGCAAAATTTACTGTATCATTTCATCATATTTGCCAAAGGTCCCTATATAAAAGTGTACTCTTTGTGCAGGATGCCCATCCACTGCGATAATGTAGGCATATTTTTTACTGCTGTCCCTGTTCTTCAGATCTTCCACTACCATTCCAGTTTTGCATTATAACACAAAGAATATTCTTTGTTATTTTTGTATGTTTTATGCCCTAAATTGAATTTTTCATGTATCAGACCACCAAATGATGTACAGCCAGAGAACCAGGCTACTGGTGGGGGAATGAAAAAGAGTACTAAGTAGTTTTAGATACAGCCATTGGCTTGTAATGGATTAAATTTTTTCCATCATAAATTTCATGAACTTCAATCTATGTACTTTTGTTGGCAACAAAATATTTACTTTTATTTTGATATCTGGTATTTAATTTCCCACTGACAAAACAGCATATGGACTCTTGGTGAGAGGCTATGCTATTAGGTGCAGACCAGGCAATCCCATTTCGCAGCATGAGGCACAAGAGAATGCTGCAAAACAACTGTTTTTCAAGGCTGAAAAATCTCTAACGATGATGAATGGAAGCCTGTGTGGTTTGTATGCCAATCAAATGAAGAAATTAATTTTATTTTTTAATATATTAAGAATAAGTTCTATGGGAAATTAATCAGTGGTCCGATCACTTCAATCCTGTACTGTTGTGTTTGCAATTTTCTTTTTAGGTGATGAAGATTCAGATGCGGTCATATCAGACTAGACAGAAGGGAATGGAGATGTGGAATGTCATTTGGTTGTGACAGGGAAAATGAGAAGGACTTATGAATGTTCCCACAGGTGTTGATGGTGGATGGAACATACAGCTTAAACAAATTGAGAATGCATTTATATCTGTTAATAGTCGAAGATGGAAATGGTCAGGGGTGTTTTGTTGGTTTTAGCTTAACTGACAATGAAAGAAGGGCGACACTATAGATATCTGAATAGCGAGTTTTGATGAATTCACAATTTGGAGAAAGAAAAATAGAAGTCGTTGACATAGACCAGAATGAAATATCTGACATGCAGAAGGATATGCCAGACGTTTCCATCCAGTTGTGCAAATTTTATATAATGCAGGCATTTACAAGAGAAAAGAAATGTGCCATGAATCAAGAGGTGCAAAGTACAATAACAGCTTGAAAGGCAGACGGTGTATGCAAGGTCCAAGACAGCTTATTACAACAGCTTTTTCCAGCTGTTCAAGGCAGCATCACAACAGTTTGTTTACTACTACAAAACTTGGTTAGATAGTGCTCATATGTGGTGTGCATACCAGACCAACATGCATATAAATCTTAGGAATACAACAAAAAAATGGAGTCAATAAATCATACGATAAAAGATGTCCTTTACAGCAATTTATCTGTTCCTGATGCTGTTCAGGGTTTACTTCTGGTATACAGAGAATCCAATTATGCTGTATGACACTGATCTTTTGTTCAGCATATGGCATTGATCTTTTCTTCTGCATATGACAGTTCCATACAGACGAAATGATGATGAAGTGGTTGACATCGTTGTGAAGAAATTAACCCCCTTGGCAGCAAATATCATTTTCCATGAGTTGAAAGCAGCAAGATCTAAAACAAATGTATGCATGCAATCATGAGAACTGCTGTGTGCTTAAAACAATGAATAGGACTGCCATGTCAACACATCTTTGCAACAAGAATGAAAAACAAAAATGAGATTCTCTTTTTAGACACCAATATATTTTCACAATGGTGCTTAAGCTATGGTGATGAAGTGGAAGTCATATTTAAGCAGAAAGTAGATCAGTGAGAACAAACTGCTACCCAGTCCATAAAAAGAAAGTTGTTCCAAAGTCAAAGGAAGAAAAATGCAGAGCTGTGATGGTTGTGTGCAAGTCACTGGCTCATTATGTTTCAAGACTTGGATCTGAAGAATTCACTGAAAAATTAGAGACACTGAATCTACTCTTCAGGATGTGGTCCAAAGGTCATTGGGTGTTGCTATTGTACATAATGAAAGATGGCCAATTAGTGCTTTTACTTAGTAAATCCCAGTGTCACCACTTGCCTGATGAAAAGAGTTATGTTCAGGATGGCCCTGCTAACAAACAACCCTTTAGAGAAAACAAACAATCAGGTGGAGCAAAATGTACACATCAAATTCCCAACAGATACATGCCAAGAAGATGAGCAGCAGGAAGGGTGGACCCTACAACTTTTTGGCTTAATTATATAGGCCTTATTTTTGAAATTAAGGGTTCCTACGAGAAAGGCTGTAAAACAAAAGTTTTTGTCTTAATAATGAAAACTTCTCTAATTGAACAGATTTTTTCACAATCTGGTCACTTAATTTTTTGTCGTCCACCCTTCCTGCTGCTATGCTTTTTATCCAAAAATTGTATCAAGTCCATTACGATATCTTGACCTCGGATCATGTAAATTTATTGTTACAAAACCAAAGGGAGCAGCTTGTGCTTTTGAAAAGAAATTTTTAAATTTATTCATGTCCATGTCCCCAGAACACCAAGTATAATAAATATTTTGCAGCGTATGATTATCAACTCCGTTGAACACAACTAAAATGTTACAGTTGTCTCTGATTACTTTTGGAATTTGTGTGTAACGCTGTGTAACATAAATCACGTCTGTGTTTTTATGTCTACCTCGTGAAAATATTCTAGCTGGATTGGATTGTTAGTCCAGCATAACATCATCATACACTAATAAATTATTAATGAATCCATCCAGATCATCTACGGATGGCGCTTCATCAATATCAGTAATAAAGTCTATGACACTGTCTTCATGCAACAATTTTGCGTTTTCATTAAAGTCTTTAAGTACTTCGTAGCATCGCTGATCATCTACAGATGGCGCTACTAAATGCAATTTATCCCACTTCAGCCATCGCATTATTAGATTAAGCAGTAATTGCGTCTTCCCACTTCCAGATGGGCCTATTATAATCATTCTGATAGAATTCGGAAGCGCTGGATGGTGCTTTACTGGTTCTTGTTTTCGTGTCGCAGAAAAGTCAATTATATCCATATAATAAATAATATGATTCTATATTGTGTTCGATGCAGAGCACCTACCGATACTACTGAATTAACGACAATAACAACAAAAATAAAAGACGAGCACTTACAGGTAATTGTGTGAAATGTGGCACCAAGAAATATAAATTTATTCCAACAAAGACAGGTGGGGGTGATATCGCTGCTTCGTTAGGAAAATTACCGGGAACTCCATGGGCTAAATATCCCGGTGAGAAACATTTACCCGGATATAATTATTGTGGTCCTGGAACTCGTCTTGATATTCGACTTGATGATCAAGATCAACCAAAACCAGGAGAGTATCCAGTAAATAAGATTGATCAAGCGTATTACGTTCATGATGTCGCGTATAAAAGTAAGGATTTGCAACAGCGACATCTTGCAGATGTGAAATTGATTCACGCATTAAATTCTATACCTAATAAATCTCTCAGAGAAAAATTAGCTAGTTTTCTAGTAAAAACTGCTATGAAAGGTAAACTGGTGCTAGGGGCTGGCAATTAATTATATAACTATCATAATGGAATCTGTTTATTATTCCCCGAGAGGATTCTGGAGAGGTAAAGCAGCGATTAGTAAACTCGCCGAAGCAGCAAAAGTTTCACGTGATGTCGCTGCATCATGGTTAGCACGACAGGCAATATAGCAAATCTTCCTAAGTCCACCTAAAAGAATTCATTACGCGCATTTTGATGTTAGTGTCCCTAATGAAGTTCATCAAGCAGATATTTTGTTTTTACCACACGATACTATTAAAACACGTGGACGAAAATCACGCACGTACAAATACGCATTGACTGTTGTTGACATTGCGAGTAGATATAAAGAAGCGGAGCCATTATCAACAAAAACAACATCTGAAGTTGCATCTGCGTTTGAACGCATTTATCAACGTGGTGGTCTACGATGGCCACGGTTATTACAAGTTGATCCCGGTAAAGAATTTCTTGGAGTAGTATCATCGTTGATGAAGAAACGTAACGTTAAAATCAGACGAGGACATACTGAAATTCATCGTGATCAGGCAATCATTGAACGATTTAATAGAACACTTGCCGAGCGGTTATTCGGATATCAATATGCAAAGGAAATATCTACTGACTTCAAGGATAGATCTCGTGAATGGGTTGCAAGATTACCGAGTGTGATAGCTGCGTTGAATAATGAAATTACTCGTGCAACTTCCATGAAACCTTCTAATGCGATCAAAAAAATATATATACCAATACAACGACGTGAATCTTTCTCACAACCAGTATTAGGTAATGTAACTGTAAGATATTTATATGAACCTGGCGAACTTGAAGGTGGTAAAAAAAGAGCAACCGATCCTATCGGGAGCGTGACTACACATAAAATTTCTAGCGTGGTTAGATCCACTGGCAGACCTCCAATATACAGACTAGATTCTACAGCTCCTCAACGTGGATTTGTACGTGAACAATTACAAATAATTCCTGCAGATACACAATTACCACCACGTTCACTTATGTAAACGTCCAGATCCTCGACGTCTATTACACTCGAGACAGGTCAACATTACATTTTCACGCGTATGACCAAGATCACTATTAATTCTGTCTACGGTAAATTGTCTTGGATTATTATTCGAATATTGCCATAACATATTACAGTTGCAACTTGCGCAATGATTATTCTGTTGTTGTTTTAGTTTTATAATAAATTCAGTATCAAGATCAAAATCACGTTTATTTTTTTTGTCACACTTTTTATAGCTGACTAATTTTTTATTGATATCGATATTGTTAGTGATTTCTTCAGTTATTACGTAATCTACAGTAACTCTACGCAGTTGCGATATTCTCCTGACTCGAGATACGGCGAGATAGACTAAATTCGACCATTCAATCCGATCATCTACAATCCAGATTTTAGTATCAGTTATAGTTAATCCCTGCGACGAGTGAATTGTTATAGCGTATCCTAACGTCCACGGTGATTTATTCATACTCAGAGCATTCTCAACGACATTAATATCGACTAAAATAATATCATTCAAGACAAGATTCTGTATTCCACCACCAGGAATTTCAACATCAATATTCTGTCGTCGAGTATCTGAGGGGCGATAACATAATGGTACAGGTAGACCTGAAAACTTTTCTTTATGTAACGTAAATAATTTATCCTGTAGTTCATCACGAACTATCTATCTACTTGCAACTATTAAATCAGCGGGAATCCATAAAGTCCAAAATTCATTCATAGAAGTCTCTGGAATTACTCCTCGCATTATCTCACATTGTACTCTGTCTGGCTGAAGTCTGATTAATCTTTTAAATTCCTCCAGCGGTTCATCAATAGCTCTATGGTCATCATTTATTTCTTCATAATAATCTACGTTATTCTTCAGCCATTCATGTGGAGACTGTCCAACAAAGGGTGGTGGTTGACCATTATCGCCGCACATAATCACAGCGGTATTCTTTAGTAACAACCAATCAAGAAATGTTTTTAGTGTTTCTAACGACACCGTGCATATCTCGTCCCATATAATATATTTAGGTATATATTTCTCACCCATTCGCGATGGAGTCCATGTATCTCCGCACCATCTAAAGAAACTATGATAAGTACACGATTTTACTCCTCGTTGCTTTATTTCTCTAGCAAGTTTGTGCGTCGGTGTCAAAACAATCATATCTGAGATATTATTTATAAATAAGTTAATCGTACGAGTTGTTTTACCTGAACCACCACACCCATTAAGATAAACGGTTTTATATCTAGATACAGGATCATACACAGATGGTGCAGATGACTTTAATATTTGATTATTATTTTTGTAATATGTCTCCGCAATTTCAACATCTGCAGATTCAGAATAATTAAGTATATTTTCCTGTTTTATTCTCCATGATCCCCATTCACCATTACCATGTAGCGGTTTTAAAAAATCTGTATATTTTTTATTTATGTAGAACGAATCCGTAGCGACTCTGACAGCGTGACGAGGAAATTTATTTATCATCGATAATAGATTTATTGAAACATAAGCTAACATCGAAGATCTTAAATGAGTAAACTGCGGTGACTCGCCATCAAGATAGCTCACAATGGTACCTAGTTTCGTTCCATCTGATAAATAAGCATTACATCTGTTTATAAATGTATTTTTCTCCGTTGTATCAGCGATTATAAAATCTAGTTCAGCATCGTCCATAATCAATCTTGTACAATGCCGTTTATAATCGTATGAACCACCTTGAGTAAATTTACCGATTATTTTTCTACCGAGATCTTTTGCAAATTTCTCATCATGTTCATTCCTGCATTTATTTATTTTAATAATATAATCTTCATCAATATCAGGGAATTCTTTCCTGGTATCATCGATATTAAATCTGTCCGGTTCTGGTAACCAAACTTGCTTCTGTGAACTATACGATATAATCGCTTCAGTTACTCTCAACGATATTAAAAATCCAGCATCAAGCATATATTGCAATAGTACTATCGGAACCCAACATCGCTCTGAAAAATGTCTTCCGAACCAAATATAAATAATCATATGGAGATCTTCTCTAAACTCGAATGATTCTACGTGAGCAAATCCTGTTAAATCAAAATCTGGTAAGGGTCCGTTTATCGCAACCCTGGTCATGTCATGTGTAGGATGTCCGAATCTCTTAAAGTATTTAGAACATACTCCATATCTAAGAAAATTTCCAGGATAAGACGCTACCATATCAACCGAGATAACATCACTATGGTTGTATTTGGTGTTCCATAATCCACCGTGTCCATATTCTACGCAGCTTTTCTTGACATCTTCAAGGAATTCCGATCGTGTTGGTTTCCATAAATTTTTCTCCTGAGCGAAATGAGCCGCTACAGATGGAACTGTAAAACAATTATTTAATAATTGTCTAACTTTGACATCGTCTGAAGTATATTTCAGCGCAAGATGTTCCATTTCCTCATGGAGAGATTCTGTACGATAAATATCACCATTGGGTCGTACAAATTGATCATAATGATTATACTCAGAACTCTGAAATAACCAAACAGAAATAGGATCGGTTTTACTAATATTTTTAATAAAATCAAAAATATTACCGTCATAAAATTTAACCGTTCTATCTCGTGGAAATATTGTTACTGCAGCAGTCCATGCGTGCGCGTTATGATCAATAATATTTATCGGAGTTCCATTTTTTATATATTTTGGTTCGTACAAAATCTCTCCTGTCAGCGTTTTTACTGTTATTGGAAATCTTAATTTTTTCTCTAGCTCAGCGACATCTTTGATAGACGCTCCGGTATCTTTAACGGACTCTGCCCATTTGTTTATTTTTTTACGTCGTAAATTTGTTAAACCATTACCACGTATCGCGTTTGTAAAGTGTTCTGTAACTCGTTCAGCTACACAATTTATTCTTGACTCTGACAATCTCATAGGTTTTAGATTCCCGACGTCAGGTTTATCATTCAGCGGAAATATTCCATATAAAACTGCAGTAACTGGATATGTACGTTCATAATATAATTTGTCAACACCGGTTAGTATTCCGGGCTTAGATTTATTACTCAAGAGAACAATATTATTTCCTGACTGTATGCGTACTGGATCACGCTTATCACGA
This sequence comes from Megalonaias nervosa, assembly GCA_016617855.1. Classification (NCBI taxonomy): domain Eukaryota; kingdom Metazoa; phylum Mollusca; class Bivalvia; order Unionida; family Unionidae; genus Megalonaias; species Megalonaias nervosa. Next base: position 6,057 of record JAECUM010031618.1, on the reverse strand, counting down.
ATAATCCAAATATCTTCTTCTGTATTTACAATAAATTTTATTAAAATAAAATATTTTTGATTATCAAGGTGATTAATAATTACTTTTCCCCGTTTGTCATTCATCATATTAGTAACATTTCCAACTCTGAATGTTGACCATACATGAGCAGCGCCATCGTCACGAAATTCCTTTTTTGCTTCATGAATACGTTCGGTTACATCCTCATCCGTTAATGCCAGATCTTGCATCAAAGTACTAAATTTATATTCTGGTAGTCTGTCAAGATCGAATCTAGCAGGGGAAGGTTCAATAACGGATAATTCCTCCATATAATTAAAACAAATATTTAAATTAAAGTTTTAGTATATATAATGCTTGAAACACAAAACAAATGTGCTTGGCTCAAAATTGGATATACTTCTACTTGTAATAAATCGTGTGTGAACAAATACTGCGAAAATCATGCACAAAGTATCAAAAATGGAAGTACAGGACCAATACCGTGTGTGAAATGCGGTGTTGGAGTCAGAGGAAAAACTCAATTGTGTCTAAAATGTGGCGGAAAAAAATATAGAGAACTAAAACGATATTATGATAAAAAAAATAATACATCATCAGGTAAATCTCCTATAAAAACAGTAGAAGATTATCTGGTTAGATTTCAGAATAATGATTTAAACAAATAATATTATATTATATAATGGAGCAAAACGAATTTGATAAACATCCAGTATATACAAATTATGAAGCATCGCGAGATGGTGTAATCAGGAACTGCAGATTGAAAAAACCAGTAGGTAATATTAATAATAAAGGTTATTTTATATTTAATGTTGCTAGAGGAAAAAAATACTTATCAAGTAGATTCGTATTTGAGTGTTATTTTGGATTGATCAAAGATGGACTTATAGTTGATCATATTGATGGAGATCCCCAGAATAATAGGTTATCTAACCTGCAGGCTATTGCACCTAGTCAGAATGCCGCACGTGGAAATACTGGAAATATCCCAAGATCCCGAGGTCGGTTATATCCATAAATACAGAAACAGGATGGGAAATTACTTTTCCATCAATTAATGCAGCTGCAAAATATTTTAGCATACATCCACAATCAGTACGTGATGTTGCAGATAATATTATTAGATCTGCATATTCAATAAAATATGATCAGCAGATAATATTTGAATATATCTAATTCTGTCTTCCTAACAAGAACAAGTAGTTCGACTCTGTCAATTTTGCCGAGGTTTTTGTTTAGCCATAATTACAGTCAAGGGTCCATCTTCACCGTCGCTGCTCTCAGCGTCATTATCATTTTTGACAGAATCAGATAACATAATCTTTCTTAATTGCATTACACGATTGTCCACGATCTTTTTTCTTTCGTACTCGTGAGACAGTTCGGATTTAATATTTTCGATCAAACGTGCAAGAGGTGCAAATAGCTTTACTTGATTGTCGTTTACCATAGCTAGTGACTCAAGCATATATTGATAAATTAATTTTATAAATCTGTAGTTTGAAGGTAGTGTATATTTATTATCAACTTTTCTCTGTTGCAGCGATTCAAAATCGCACATAATTTTCTGAGGGTCGAGATTATCAGATATTTTTATTCCGTTATGTTTTAGTTTTTTAATAGCAGAAATAATATCATTAATGTTTTCTTGGTTCATTATATATATATATTTATATATTTAATATAAAAATAATATTTTTTTACAAAACATATATCACAACACAACTCCATATGAACTCCCAACTTGTCATATAACATGCTGGCAAGTTCAGGAGCATTCTGAATTAATCCCCATGTGATCCCCTAAGGTGTCAAACAACATCTTAGTAGGGCCAGAGGAAATTCCGAAAGACGAAACACAAACCCCATGTCAAACAACATCTTAGTAGGACCAGAGGTCACATATAAACTGACTGATGAACAATGATTATATTTACAGATGGTTATGATGTTGATTTTTGCGGACGGCACATTTTGACCTTTGTGAACTCCCCGGTTGCCTTCTGACATCCGAGCAAGTTCAGAGGTCACATTTATGGTTATATACAATGATGATTATGGTTATATACAATGAAGGTGATTATATGGTTATATACAATGATGATAATGGTTATATACAATGATGATTATATGGTTATATACAATGATGATTGTATGGTTATGAAATATATACAAATGGTGATGACGAGGGAATCTTGTCTACGTCCAATAGATTTTGTACACTCTCCCCCCCATTACAAAACCCCGGGGAGTGTAAAAGGTACACCCCTCAAGGGTGTATGGTAGGAGAGTGTATTTTGTCTGTTGTGGATTTCGAGGAAATGCTCCGGGTTCCCCCAATTAAATAGCATCAGTCGCCAAATGCAAGATAAATACCTTTAGCATTTTTGGAGACTCGAACACGCGAGAGTCTGTAGAGTTCGATCTACGTCCAACCGTCTTACCATTTCGGCCATCGTTCTCTTATCAATAATACAGTTAAATTTAAGTATATTTGCGCTGCTGCTTCACTAACAGCGATGCTTACAAAAAACAGATAGATCACTAAATAATTAACGAAAAACGGTATATATCGTGTCGTAGGGACTGAAACTTCACATTTTTCTGTGTAAAATGGAATTTTATATTTCTAGTTTCCAAAAAATATATATAATTCTGTATAACACTGAGTCTAAGCCGTAACAGCGGATATTGATTTAGTCATATAGCGGATGTTCTTAAAATAACCTTACGCACAGCCGTTATATGGAATAATCAATATGCAGCCACAGCCTTCTAGATAATAGATTTCGATTATGCACGGATTTTATGTAAACAAAAGAATAGTATTATAGACATCCGGATATTTTTTTTTTTGTTATAATAAAAAACGTATTATAATAACGCATTATGATTTCACATACAGGTTTATATTTAGTACTTCGTTTCTCGTGTCCAGAATGCGATTGTTTTGGTCTGTGAGTTTAAAGTGTATTCTTGATAATAACGGATTATGAACTCGCAGGTACACGGGATTAATTGGCTCTGATACAATTAACGAACCGGGAGGGACCAACAGGCTAAAACTGAATAATATGTACCCTTGCTGAGCCTGGCTAGACTTAGAAAGATCTACCTGATAGCTACCTTCAATAACATCACATACCAGATTGACTGCAATTGTTGTTGTTATATTTACAATGCCTGGCGATATATGACGTCCGGCACCAAAGGGATTGTTATTGTGTTTTAGTATAACCGGTGGTGGGGCTATTTTTCTCCATGAATCACATATTTTTTTAAACTGTTCATCAATAAAATCATTAACTTTAACTCGGACGAGTCAAATCCGGGAATGATGAATGTTGGTAGCTGTTCTTGCGTAATTCCGAAATGTTTAAGAAATACTGTTGTAAATAAACGATTGGATGGAACATGTTGTTCTGGATCGTCTTCATTAACTATATAAACATCAAAATATCTATCTGTTCTTGGGTTATATAAATATTTTTCTCTGTTAACAAAAACATTATTCATAAACTCTAGGTCTGAAGCAACTTGATTCAAATGTTGTATTGAGGCAATTATTTGATTTTTTAAATCATTGCTGTAATACAGATTAATGCTTGAAAATAAATTTCGTAGATTATTAAATACACGCTCATGCTCTGATTTAATTGTATTAGCATATGAATTTATTAAATCAATATCAAGTACACGTATTGCACCTTTTTTACCATCAATTTGTTTCGTAAAATAAAATTCTATTCTATCTATATAATGTATAATTCTTTTATCGCCTAAATATTTTTGCCATGGATAAGCCTCTTCTACTTTTCGATATTCTGGAAGTTGTATAAATATTCTTTTATCAGTAATGAAATCAGATCGTTGTGGTTCTAGTGGTCCTTGATAAACCGGTGGAACATCAGGCCATCCTAACACTGATCTAATAGAACTCTGATAAATGTCTACGAGGTAATCAGGAGAATTTATTTCAATCACCGCTGATAGTGTTGGTTCATGAACAGTAATCGCTATTTTAGATTCTTTCCCTGTGATAGATTTAATTCTGCGTTGGAATTCATCATTAATCTGTTCTATTTGATAACTGCCCGTTGAAATTCCAACAACCTGCCAGTCAGGTGTTCCATCTGGTTTATTTTTATTCGCAAATACCAGTGAATTATTTGGTTGTTGTCCACCAAACGGTTTTGATCTAATATTAGGCCAACTATAATAAACTCGTAATTGCGCTAATGCTATTTCCCTTGCTGAAATTGCAGTCGGAAAATTAACGCTAAATTCAGGATTGGTTGAATTTAATGATATCATAGTAGTTTTTGACGGCGTTGTATTAGCTACGATCTGCTGAAGTAATTCGCGCGACTCTGACATTATTATTATCGTTATTATTTAATTCTCCATCTTTCCGTTATTGTCACTAGCGATTATGAATGTTTCATCGTAGGTTTTCATTATCGTTACGAACTCCTCATCGGATATTTTACCATCACTGAGATACGCTGAAATATACGAGCATAATTTAGTGTATGCGGCTGTTGCTGTGTGCAATTTCATTATATACTCGTTTAGTTTATCATTTGTACACGTAGATATTTTCTTAGAGATAATACTGAAAATACCTGCGCATGTTGTTGCCGTTGAAACTATAATTGTTACAACTGCAGGCGCTGTCATCGTTATTGCTGATAGTAATAATCCAGTTCCAGCAATAACAGCAGAAACCGAGTATACCATTATATCAATAACAACCATACGACGACGATATTTTTTTACCTTTATCGTGTAATCGTCGATGATATTTTTTAGTTTGGTTTGACACTCACATACTTGAGTGTATCTGTGACGTTGAACGTCGATAAATGATTCTTGATTCATTATATTTATCTAGGTAACTAATTCGGGAGTTTCAGCTACGAACTCAACACACCACCAATAATCTGCTGTGGTTAACTTTTTATCATCCGCTATCAGCATAAACGTTTCCTCGACATCTTTATTTAATATTATGGATACAGTTCCAGAAAAACTATCGGTTGAATGACGCCATGTAAATGTGGTAAATACAGTAAATTTTGCACTGCTAAACACAGATAATCTATATACACCAGTGACCTCTGCGGTATGTTTAAGGGTGTTATTTTCCGGTGTCCATGTTGCTTTTCCTGATGCGACTGTGTACACGATATTGTTAACTCGTCCGTGAGGAATTCTAATGAGATTAGTTTTTTGAATAATGTTAGGAATGCCACTAATGATATCGTTGAGTCTTGTGTTAATGTTAGCGAGATTAATAATAACATTTGGTGGAGTTCCAAAAAATTCATTAATATTTTTGTTTACATTTTTACGAAAATTTAGAAATGTTTGTATGTGACTATTATATTCAGTTCTAAATGTAGCAATCCCGTTATTGATTGTCGTTAACGAAGTCGTTATTGAAACTTCCCTATCATCGACATATTTTTTCGTTGCAGCGTCGAAATCTGTTTCTGGTGTTCTGAGATTACTAATACCATTATTATTCATGTCGAGAAATGCACGCATTATACCACCGCGCACTGACACGTATTTTTTTGTTGCTGCGTCTGTATCTGCGATTGGATCTCCAAGATACGTAATTTTTCTTCTTGACATAATAATGTCACCGGTAAATATATCACTAGTTTTCTTAACATAATCGTTAACCGATTTACCGGATTCCTGTATTCTACCTTGATCAGTAAAAGTAACGATATTATTAACAACCGCGTTGGGAATTCGTACAAGTACATCTGGTAGTTGTATGTTACTCGTTTTTAATCGTCCTTGTTTGTCCTGGAAAACGACGACTTCATTTTGATCCACACTTGTGATATTTAATAAATCATCGATTTCATTTCTGAGCTGATCAAGAGTTGCATATTTAGATAAATCGATCTTCTCCTTATCCTTGCGAGTAGATCTTCCATAAATATCTACCATTATATTTACTGATATCAGTTTAAGTGTTATGACGTAGTGTAGTGAACGTGTGTACGACTTTATGAGGCGGTGCTGTTGATTTTGATA
>JAECUM010031617.1:0-35784 GCA_016617855.1 Megalonaias nervosa | reverse complement strand
ATCTAATGGCATTGTATCTTGCGTCAAAAGCAACATTGATTTGCTCCGGATGCTGAACACCACACATGACATTAAGCTGTTTGACTAGTTTCAGCTTGTCTATCATGTCCATTTCATTGAGCTTCACAGCTGCTTTGCCTACAGTGTTGGAGGCCCTTTGCATAGATGTTCTGCTGGTTGGCAGAATGTCAGTGGCTGCAAGAAAGTATCTAGCCCTGGTGTTTTGCCCATTGGTGTATTTTGTAGTCCAGCTTGAAACATCATATTTACAGCAGCAGGATCTGGCCCAGGTTGATTTCTTTTTATCTCCTCATACAACTTATACTCTGGTGACTTAAAGCTGCAGTTTTTACACATCATTGTATGCTTCCAAGCAAGTCCCCATTTTCTTTCATTAGCAATTTGGAACTCTGGTCTGTCACATATGTTGACTTGATTACCATGGCGATGAATGATGTCATTCCACATCTCAACATTTTTTTTCATGCAGATGATACGTGTCCCTTCATGCTCATTCAATTCTGTCTCTATCAGGTCCAGTTTTGCTTTGGATGATGGTCGTAGAATTTTTGCAGACCCAGGTGTGCCATTGCAGTCTGGTGCCTGAACTGACTGGAGACCCCCATTTGTCGGCTTTGTCACTGTTATGAGAGAGAATTTGTCTGCATCCATTCTTCTGGTCACTGGAACAGATGCAGCACTGGAACTTGGTAGAGTATCATCAGTCAGATATCTGACTCCTTTGTTATGTGGAATAGATCCAGGTTTTAAAAATGTAGTCTTCCTCTTCTTGTACCCTTTCATGCTTTCCGTTACAATAACTGCATGTAAAATACAAGAAGTATTCTCTCTCTCTCTGTCTCACTTATATAACTAGGAAAAGGCATGCTAGCTTAGTTTCAGAGAACTGCATCAACTCTTCAATACTGTTGGAAGCCAAACATATGAGGGCTCCTCTCCTTCATGGGTGGAAATAATGTCATGTAATTGGTTAGTACCCCTAGCTTGTGTATTTAGATGCTACCTGATTTCAGATGTTACCTTTGATTGAAAGGCCATGGTTTAATTACTTCATACCTGATAAGGAAAACCATTGATGTTCATGATAAAGGAATCGAGAGACTTTGCCACAGAATAAAATTTGTCAACTTCAGGTTTTACATTTTCATTAAAATTTAAGTTAAATTTAAATTTCCATATAAAAATATGTATCATTCTTTAAAATTGAATTTTCTAGAAAAATTTTACAGTCAGATTTAATTTCTAGTTCTTTCCAGATTGGTGTTAGGACTAAAAACTAATTACAGTGTATTTGAAGTGTTTTTCTTGATTAGCAAAGTCATAATTAAACTTTAAGTTTAGTGCATTTTTGACATTCGGCCATTTGGAATTGGCTTGTGCTTGTGTTACAGTGGTGTCAGATAAAAGCCTGTAACTGTCCTATTCAAGGATGAAATTCCTTAAAACATGGCAGCAGTATTTAAGAGAAATTGATTTGATCACAGATGGAAGTTTTGTCCATGGAGGTGAAATTGTCTGACCCTGTCAGGAATCGGGTCACAATTAGTACTTCCAGTTCATTAACCACGAATGTATCTCTAGTCTATTTTTAGAACATTTTTTCCTCTCTCATTTTGGTGGTGATAGAAGAGTTTTATTTGTACATTTTTGGTAGGGATTTAAAGGTAATTGTTTATTCTTGAGAATATGAGCTTATGGTGTGGTTGTCTGTGTGTATTTCGGCGACAGTGCACAGTGAGTAATAAGGCCTTGGTAATGATCCGGAAGTGAAATCTGTGGTCCATTGCATGGTGCTTTGTTTACAATCCAGCCTCTCGAAAAAAATCCAGGTGAACCTTTAACAAGAACTTCACCGTGAAGTCATCTTTGAAGGTATTTTTGATTAACATATGATTTGTATTGATTGTCACACAGTGGAAAGGTCAGTACTAAGAAACAAATGTAGGGAATATATAATAAAATTCATTGTGTTCTATGGCCTGTCAGGGCAGTGTTGACTAAACTTTAAATTGCTGTAAAATTGTTATCATTAATGATAGACACATGAAATTTTCACACCTTGTGTAAATTGACTGTAACAAGTAGAAAATATAATTAAAAGTTTAAACGTTTTATTTTTCTTTAAATTTAATTCATATTTTTTCAAAATAATTTAAAAATGATTTTTCTCACCATAAATTGACAGAAATGGTATCTCTTGGAGATGACATTCATTATTATTAGCAGCAATGTATTCCTAAACCATAAAAAAGTTGCAATGGAGGATTCTTTTCAAAGCCTGTCAGCGAAAATATTTTTAAATTCAGTCCCAGCACATAATAGTGATTACAGAATATGGATGGATGCATGTGTTGAGTAAGAAGGAGAAAAGAAAGTGGTCTTTATTTTAGTAGACCATGCTGGTATGACAGTGCTGGCTTAAAAACATTATTTCCTTCCTTCCTTCCTTCCTTCCTTCTTTCTTCCTTCCTTCCTTCCCTTTAATTCATTCATTCATTCATTCATTCATTTATTCATTCAGCTATTCAGTCATTTAATGTTATTTTATTTTAGAATTTAGTAATTTTGCTTTTTAATTTCTTTATTTGTGTCTTCATATTCAGAGAAAACTGTTTCGATCTCTCCATAGGTCTCATCAGGTGGTAGTAAGTAACACAACTGCTTATAACATGCATTGTGTTACCTACAGATTTCACCACTACAGTTTTCCCTTCTGTAGCATGTGTTATTCATGGTGTCTTTGAGCAGTGTCATTTTGCACATGGAATTAAGATAATCTTTTCTATCTGCAGTGTCCACTGGCTCCTGCTAAACCTGTGCATAGGAGTGATCGCCCTTGGTGTCTAGCAGTCCCTTGCAGTAGTCAGACTTCCTATTGCCTTGCTGAGTCCTGTACCTCAGATGGGCCTGTATCATATTTCCTCGTCTTGCTAGAATACGTTGCCTGGTTTATGGACACTTTTGATACAACTGATGGTAAGTGCAGTCTTTATCCATTGTCTCCAGTGATCTCAGTGTCCTTGTTGAAAATTTACCTCCCAAGTGTGTCACTTTTGTTTTCAGTGATGATCCCGGGCTGTTATTGAGTCTGTGTATTGTTGAATGCACTCTTGCCTCAAAGTTTCTGGAATAGTTCACATTTTTAGGTAATGAAACACTGATTGATCTGTTCACAGCCTCACATTTCTGTGTGTTTGTGTTCAGTCGCAATCTATCTACAACATAACAGGAGAGTTTCATTTTCAGAACTTCTAGCAGGATATTCTTATCATTTTCTGTCATGTTAAGATGAGTCACTTGATGAAGGCCCAGGTATGCTGATCGAATCCACCAGCTGCTAGTACTTCCTCCCCAACAGACCTTTGAATATTACCGGCATTTTGAGCAGTCCCCTGAATAACAGCGCAGAGTGGCATCCAGTACTTGGGGAAGTTGACATTTAATATTTGTAACATCACCACTATTGTCCTCCATCAGTTGCTTGAAGATCAAACTGCAGCGTGCTTTAATGTCTTTCCTGAAAATTTTCTGTTTGAGCCTTTTTCCTTCCCTTGTTCTTATTCCTGGAAACATGTTTTCACTAAATATTGCAGAATTACACCATTTGAACTGTAAACGACCCAAATGGACGGGGTCTTTCTACTTCCCACGTTGGATGCAGAATGTTGTAATCATCTTGGAAGCCAGCAGCAGCCTGTGCATCTCCATCTGTTGTTGCATGTCAAATGAGAATCTCTTGCAGCACAAACTTTTTTCCCATTTCTCTTGCCATTTCATACTCTGAATGTGGTGCAGCTGGTGGCAGATTTGCTGTGCAGTCAACATGGCCTCCTGCAGTCAACATGGCCTCCTTTACATTGCACATCAAAACCTTTCCCCTTCAGCCATGCTCCAGTCCAACACAGCTTCTTTTCTACTGTAGTCCCCACAATGTATTGCTTTTCTGTAAGAGTTTCGCAGGCAATTCCAACAGCTTGCGATGAACTTTGACCAGGTTTCTTTTCATGTCCAAATCTAATGGCATTGTATCTTGCGTCAAAAGCAACATTGATTTGCTCCGGATGCTGAACACCACACATGACATTAATCTGTTTGACTAGTTTCAGTTTGTCTATCATGTCCATTTCATTGAGCTTCACAGCTGCTTTGCCTACAGTGTTGGAGGCCCTTTGCATAGATGTTCTGCTAGTTGGCAGAATGTCAGTGGCTGCAAGAAAGTATCTAGCCCTGGTGTTTTGCCCATTGGTGTATTTTGTAGTCCAGCTTGAAACATCATATTTACAGCAGCAGGATTTGGCCCAGGTTGATTTCTTTTTATCTCCTCATACAACTTATACTCTGGTGACTTAAATCTGCAGTTTTTACACATCATTGTATGCTTCCAAGCAAGTCCCCATTTTCTTTCATTAGCAATTTGGAACTTTGGTCTGTCACATATGTTGACTTGATTACCATGGTGATGAATGATATCATTCCACATCTCAACATTTTTTTTTCTTCATGCAGATGATACGTGTCCCATCGTGCTCATTCAATTCTGTCTCTTTCAGGTCCAGTTTTATTTTGGATGATGGTCGCAGAATTTTTGCAGACCCAGGTGTGCCATTACAGTCTGGTGCCTGAACTGATTGGAGACCTCCATTTGTCGGCTTTGTCACTGCTATGAGAGAGAACTTGTCTGCATCCATTCTTCTGGTCACTGGAAGAGATGCAGCACTGGAACTTGGTAGAGTATCATCAGTCAGATATCTGACTCCTTTGTTATGTGGAATAGATCCAGGTTTTAAAAATGTAGTCTTCCTCTTCTTGTACCCTTTCATGGTTTCCGTTACAATAACTGCATGTAAAATACAAGAAGTATCTCTCTCTCTCTCTGTCTCACTTATATAAATAGGAAAAGGCATGCTAGCTTAGTTTCAGAGAACTGCATCAACTCTTCAATACTATTGGAAGCCAAACATATGAGGGCTCCTCCCCTTCATGGGTGGAAATAATGTCATGTAATTGGTTAGTACCCCTAGCTTGTGTATTTAGATGCTACCTGATTTCAGATGTTACCTTTGATTGAAAGGCCATGGTTTAATTACTTCATACCTGATAAGGAAAACCATTGATGTTCATGATAAAGGAATGGAGAGACTTTGCCACAGAATAAAATTTGTCAACTTCAGGTTTTACATTTTCATTAAAATTTAAGTTAAATTTAAATTTCCATATAAAAATATGTATCATTCTTTAAAATTGAATTTTCTAGAAAAATTTTATAGTCAGATTTAATTTCTAGTTCTTTCCAGATTGGTGTTAGGACTAAAAACTAATTACAGTGTATTTGAAGTGTTTTTCTTGATTAGCAAAGTCATAATTAAACTTTAAGTTTAGTGCATTTTTGACATTCGGCCATTTGGAATTGGCTTGTGCTTGTGTTACAGTGGTGTCAGATAAAAGCCTGTAACTGTCCTATTCAAGGATGAAATTCCTTAAAACATGGCAGCAGTATTTAAGAGACATTGATTTGATCACGGATGGAAGTTTTGTCCATGGAGGTGAAATTGTCTGACCCTGTCAGGCATCGGGTCACAATTAGTACTTCCAGTTCATTAACCACGAATGTATCTCTAGTCTATTTTTAGAACATTTTTTCCTCTCTCATTTTGGTGGTGATAGAAGAGTGTTTTTTGTACATATTTGGTAGGGATTTAAAGGTAATTGTTTATTCTTGAGAATATGAGCTTATGGTGTGGTTGTCTGTGTGTATTTCGGCGACAGTGCACGGTGAGTAATAAGGCCTTGGTAATGATCCGGAAGTGAAATCTGTGTTCCATTGCGTGGTGCTTTGTTTACAATCCAGTCTTTCCAAAAACTGCGGGTGAACCTTTGACAAGAACATCGCCGTGAAGTCATCTTTGAAGGTATGTTTGATTAACATATGATTTGTATTGATTGTCACACAGTGGAAAGGTCAGTACTAAGAAACAAATGTAGGGAATATATAATAAAATTCATTGTGTTCTATGGCCTGTCAGGACAGTGTTGACTAAACTTTAAATTGCTGTAAAATTGTTATCATTAATGATAGACACATGAAATTTTCACACCTTGTGTAAATTGACTGTAACAAGTAGAAAATATAATTAAAAGTTTAAACATTTTATTTTTTATTAAATTTAATTCATATTTTTTCAAAATAATTTAAAAATGATTTTTCTCACCATAAATTGACAGAAATGGTATCTCTTGAAGATGACATTCATTATTATTAGCAGCAATGTATTCCTAAACCATAAAAAAGTTGCAATGGACTATTCTTTTCAAAGCCTGTCAGCGAAAATATTTTTAAATTCAGTCCCAGCACATAATAGTGATTACAGAATATGGATGGATGCATGTGTTGAGTAAGAAGGAGAAAAGAAAGTGGTCTTTATTTTAGTAGACCATGCTGGTATGACAGTGCTGGCTTAAAAACATTATTTCCTTCCTTCCTTCCTTCCTTCCTTCCTTCTTTCCTTCCTTCCTTCCTTCCTTTAATTCATTCATTCATTCATTCATTCATTTATTCATTCAGCTATTCAGTCATTTAATGTTATTTTATTTTAGAATTTAGTAATTTTGCTTTTTAATTTCTTTATTTGTGTCTTCATATTCAGAGAAAACTGTTTCGATCTCTCCATAGGTCTCATCAGGTGGTAGTAAGTAACACAACTGCTTATAACATGCATTGTGTTACCTACAGATTTCCCCACTACAGTTTTCCCTTCTGTAGCATGTGTTATTCATGGTGTCTTTGAGCAGTGTCATTTTGCACATGGAATTAAGATAATCTTTTCTATCTGCAGTGTCCACTGGCTCCTGCTAAACCTGTGCATAGGAGTGATCGCCCTTGGTGTCTAGCAGTCCCTTGCAGTAGTCAGACTTCCTATTGCCTTGCTGAGTCCTGTACCTCAGATGGGCCTGTATCATATTTCCTCGTCTTGCTAGAATACGTTGCCTGGTTTATGGACACTTTTGATACAACTGTTGGTAAGTGCAGTCTTTATCCATTGTCTCCAGTGATCTCAGAGTCCTTGTTGAAAATTTCCCTCCCAAGTGTGTCACTTTTCTTTTCAGTGATGATCCCAGGCTGTTATTGAGTCTGTGTATTGTTGAATGCACTCTTGCCTCAAAGTTTCTGGAATAGTTCCCATTTTTAGGTAATGAAACACTGATGATTGTTCACAGCCTCACATTTCAGCGTGCTTTAATGTCTTTCCTGAAAATTTTCTGTTTGAGCCTTTTTCCTTCCCTTGTTCTTATTCCTGGAAACATGTTTTCACTAAATATTGCAGAATTACACCATTTGAACTGTAAACGACCCAAATGGACGGGGTCTTTCTACTTTCCACGTTGGATGCAGAATGTTGTAATCATCTTGGAAGCCAGCAGCAGCCTGTGCATCTCCATCTGTTGTTGCATTTCAAATGAGAATCTCTTGCGGCACAAACGTTTTTCCCATTTCTCTTGCCATTTCATACTCTGAATGTGGTGCAGCTGGTGGCAGATTTACTGTGCAGTCAACATGGCCTCCTGCAGTCAACATGGCCTCCTTTACATTGCACATCAAAACCTTTCCCCTTCAGCCATGCTCCAGTCCAACACAGCTTCTTTTCTACTGTAGTCCCCACAATGTATTGCTTTTCTGTAAGAGTTTCGCAGGCAATTCCAACAGCTTGCCATGAACTTTGACCAGATTTCTTTTCATGTCCAAATCTAATGGCATTGTATCTTGCGTCAAAAGCAACATTGATTTGCTCCGGATGCTGAACACCACACATGACATTAATCTGTTTGACTAGTCAGCTTGTCTATCATGTCCTATTCATTGAGCTTCACAGCTGCTTTGCCTACAGTGTTGGAGGCCCTTTGCATGGATGTTCTGCTAGTTGGCAGAATGTCAGTGGCTGCAAGAAAGTATCTAGCCCTGGTGTTTTGCCCATTGGTGTATTTTGTAGTCCAGCTTGAAACATCATATTTACAGCAGCAGGATTTGGCCCAGGTTGATTTCTTTTTATCTCCTCATACAACTTATACTCTGGTGACTTAAAGCTGCAGTTTTTACACATCATTGTATGCTTCCAAGCAAGTCCCCATTTTCTTTCATTAGCAATTTGGATCTCTGGTCTGTCACATATGTTGACTTGATTACCATGGTGATGAATGATACCATTCCACATCTCAACATTTTTTTTTTTTTCATGCAGATGATACGTGTCCCATCGTGCTCATTCAATTCTGTCTCTTTCAGGTCCAGTTTTACTTTGGATGATGGTCGCAGAATTTTTGCAGACCCAGGTGTGCCATTACAGTCTGGTGCCTGAACTGATTGGAGACCTCCATTTGTCGGCTTTGTCACTGCTATGAGAGAGAACTTGTCTGCATCCATTCTTCTGGTCACTGGAAGAGATGCAGCACTGGAACTTGGTAGAGTATCATCAGTCAGATATCTGACTCCTTTGTTATGTGGAATAGATCCAGGTTTTAAAAATGTAGTCTTCCTCTTCTTGTACAATTTCATGGTTTCCGTTACAATAACTGCATGTAAAATACAAGAAGTATCTCTCTCTCTCTGTCTCACTTATATAACTAGGAAAAGGCATGCTAGCTTAGTTTCAGAGAACTGCATCAACTCTTCAATACTATTGGAAGCCAAACATATGAGGGCTCCTACCCTTCATGGGTGGAAATAATGTCATGTAATTGGTTAGTACCCCTAGCTTGTGTATTTAGATGCTACCTGATTTCAGATGTTACCTTTGATTGAAAGGCCATGGTTTAATTACTTCATACCTGATAAGGAAAACCATTGATGTTCATGATAAAGGAATGGAGAGACTTTGCCACAGAATAAAATTTGTCAACTTCAGGTTTTACATTTTCATTAAAATTTAAGTTAAATTTAAGTTTTATATAAAAATATGTATCATTTTTTAAAATTGAATTTTCTAGGAAAGTTTAACAGTCAAGTTTAATTTCTAGTACTTTCCAGACTGGTGTTAGGACTAAAAACTAATTACAGTTTATTTGAAGTGTTTAGCTTGATTAGCAAAATCACAATTAAACTTTAAGTTTAGTGCATTTTTGACATTCGACCATTTGGAAATGGCTTGTGCTTGTGTTACAATGGTGTCAGATAAAAGCCTGTAACTGTCCTATTCAAGGATGAAATTCCTTAAAACATGGCAGCAGTATTTAAGAGACATTGATTTGATCACGGATGGAAGTTTTGTCCATGGAGGTGAAATTGTCTGACCCTGTCAGGCATCGGGTCACAATTAGTACTTCCAGTTCATTAACCACGAATGTATCTCTAGTCTATTTTTAGAACATTTTTTCCTCTCTCATTTTGGTGGTGATAGAAGAGTTTTATTTGTACATTTTTGGTAGGGATTTAAAGGTAATTGTTTATTCTTGAGAATATGAGCTTATGGTGTGGTTGTCTGTGTGTATTTCGGCGACAGTGCACAGTGAGTAATAAGGCCTTGGTAATGATCCAGAAGTGAAATCTGTGTTCCATTGCGTGGTGCTTTGTTTACAATCCAGTCTTTCCAAAAACTGCGGGTGAACCTTTGACAAGAACATCGCCGTGAAGTCATCTTTGAAGGTATTTTTGATTAACATATGATTTGTATTGATTGTCACACAGTGGAAAGGTCAGTACTAAGAAACAAATGTAGGGAATATATAATAAAATTCATTGTGTTCTATGGCCTGTCAGGGCAGTGTTGACTAAACTTTAAATTGCTGTAAAATTGTTATCATTAATGATAGACACATGAAATTTTCACACCTTGTGTAAATTGACTGTAACAAGTAGAAAATATAATTAAAAGTTTAAACATTTTATTTTTTTTTTTAAATTTAATTCATATTTTTTCAAAATAATTTAAAAATGATTTTTCTCACCATAAATTGACAGAAATGGTATCTCTTGGAGATGACATTCATTATTATTAGCAGCAATGTATTCCTAAACCATAAAAAAGTTGCAATGGAGGATTCTTTTCAAAGCCTGTCAGCGAAAATATTTTTAAATTCAGTCCCAGCACATAATAGTGATTACAGAATATGGATGGATGCATGTGTTGAGTAAGAAGGAGAAAAGAAAGTGGTCTTCATTTTAGTAGACCATGCTGGTATGACAGTGCTGGCTTAAAAACATTATCCTTCCTTCCTTCCTTCCTTCCTTCTTTCCTTCCTTCCTTCCTTTAATTCATTCATTCATTCATTCATTCATTCATTCATTCATTTATTCATTCAGCTATTCAGTCATTTAATGTTATTTTATTTTAGAATTTAGTAATTTTGCTTTTTAATTTCTTTATTTGTGTCTTCATATTCAGAGAAAACTGTTTCGATCTCTCCATAGGTCTCATCAGGTGGTAGTAAGTAACACAACTGCTTATAACATGCATTGTGTTACCTACAGATTTCCCCACTACAGTTTTCCCTTCTGTAGCATGTGTTATTCATGGTGTCTTTGAGCAGTGTCATTTTGCACATGGAATTAAGATAATCTTTTCTATCTGCAGTGTCCACTGGCTCCTGCTAAACCTGTGCATAGGAGTGATCGCCCTTGGTGTCTAGCAGTCCCTTGCAGTAGTCAGACTTCCTATTGCCTTGCTGAGTCCTGTACCTCAGATGGGCCTGTATCATATTTCCTCGTCTTGCTAGAATACCTTGCCTGGTTTATGGACACTTTTGATACAACTGATGGTAAGTGCAGTCTTTATCCATTGTCTCCAGTGATCTCAGAGTCCTTGTTGAAAATTTCCCTCCCAAGTGTGTCACTTTTCTTTTCAGTGATGATCCCAGGCTGTTATTGAGTCTGTGTATTGTTGAATGCACTCTTGCCTCAAAGTTTCTGGAATAGTTCCCATTTTTAGGTAATGAAACACTGATTGATCTGTTTACAGCCTCACATTTCTGTGTGTTTGTGTTCAGTCGCAATCTATCTACAACATAACAGGAGAGTTTCATTTTCAGAACTTCTAGCAGGATATTCTTATCATTTTCTGTCATGTTAAGATGAGTCACTTGATGAAGGCCCAGGTATGCTGATCGAATCCACCAGCTGCTAGTACTTTCTCCCCAACAGACCTTTGAATAATACCGGCATTTTGAGCAGTCCCCTGAATAACAGCGCAGAGTGGCATCCAGTACTTGGGGAAGTTGACATTTAATATTTGTAACATCACCACTATTGTCCTCCATCAGTTGCTTGAAGATCAAACTGCAGCGTGCTTTAATGTCTTTCCTGAAAATTTTCTGTTTGAGCCTTTTTCCTTCCCTTGTTCTTATTCCTGGAAACATGTTTTCACTAAATATTGCAGAATTACACCATTTGAACTGTAAACGACCCAAATGGACGGGGTCTTTCTACTTCCCACGTTGGATGCAGAATGTTGTAATCATCTTGGAAGCCAGCAGCAGCCTGTGCATCTCCATCTGTTGTTGCATTTCAAATGAGAATCTCTTGCGGCACAAACTTTTTTCCCATTTCTCTTGCCATTTCATACTCTGAATGTGGTGCAGCTGGTGGCAGATTTGCTGTGCAGTCAACATGGCCTCCTGCAGTCAACATGGCCTCCTTTACATTGTACATCAAAACCTTTCCCCTTCAGCCATGCTCCAGTCCAACACAGCTTCTTTTCTACTGTAGTCCCCACAATGTATTGCTTTTCTGTAAGAGTTTCGCAGGCAATTCCAACAGCTTGCCATGAACTTTGACCAGGTTTCTTTTCATGTCCAAATCTAATGGCATTGTATCTTGCGTCAAAAGCAACATTGATTTGCTCCGGATGCTGAACACCACACATGACATTAATCTGTTTGACTAGTTTCAGCTTGTCTATCATGTCCTATTCATTGAGCTTCACAGCTGCTTTGCCTACAGTGTTGGAGGCCCTTTGCATGGATGTTCTGCTAGTTGGCAGAATGTCAGTGGCTGCAAGAAAGTATCTAGCCCTGGTGTTTTGCCCATTGGTGTATTTTGTAGTCCAGCTTGAAACGTCATATTTACAGCAGCAGGATTTGGCCCAGGTTGATTTCTTTTTATCTCCTCATACAACTTATACTCTGGTGACTTAAAGCTGCAGTTTTTACACATCATTGTATGCTTCCAAGCAAGTCCCCATTTTCTTTCATTAACAATTTGGAACTCTGGTCTGTCACATATGTTGACTTGATTACCATGGTGATGAATGATACCATTCCACATCTCAACATTTTTTTTTTCATGCAGATGATACGTGTCCCATCGTGCTCATTCAATTCTGTCTCTTTCAGCTCCAGTTTTACTTTGGATGATGGTCGCAGAATTTTTGCAGACCCAGGTGTGCCATTACAGTCTGGTGCCTGAACTGATTGGAGACCTCCATTTGTCGGCTTTGTCACTGCTATGAGAGAGAACTTGTCTGCATCCATTCTTCTGGTCACTGGAAGAGATGCAGCACTGGAACTTGGTAGAGTATCATCAGTCAGATATCTGACTCCTTTGTTATGTGGAATAGATCCAGGTTTTAAAAATGTAGTCTTCCTCTTCTTGTACAATTTCATGGTTTCCGTTACAATAACTGCATGTAAAATACAAGAAGTATTCTCTCTCTCTCTCTGTCTCACTTATATAACTAGGAAAAGGCATGCTAGCTTAGTTTCAGAGAACTGCATCAACTCTTCAATACTATTGGAAGCCAAACATATGAGGGCTCCTCCCCTTCATGGGTGGAAATAATGTCATGTAATTGGTTAGTACCCCTAGCTTGTGTATTTAGATGCTACCTGATTTCAGATGTTACCTTTGATTGAAAGGCCATGGTTTAATTACTTCATACCTGATAAGGAAAACCATTGATGTTCATGATAAAGGAATGGAGAGACTTTGCCACAGAATAAAATTTGTCAACTTCAGGTTTTACATTTTCATTAAAATTTAAGTTAAATTTAAGTTTTATATAAAAATATGTATCATTTTTTAAAATTGAATTTTCTAGGAAAGTTTAACAGTCAAGTTTAATTTCTAGTACTTTCCAGACTGGTGTTAGGACTAAAAACTAATTACAGTTTATTTGAAGTGTTTAGCTTGATTAGCAAAATCACAATTAAACTTTAAGTTTAGTGCATTTTTGACATTCGACCATTTGGAAATGGCTTGTGCTTGTGTTACAATGGTGTCAGATAAAAGCCTGTAACTGTCCTATTCAAGGATGAAATTCCTTAAAACATGGCAGCAGTATTTAAGAGACATTGATTTGATCACGGATGGAAGTTTTGTCCATGGAGGTGAAATTGTCTGACCCTGTCAGGCATCGGGTCACAATTAGTACTTCCAGTTCATTAACCACGAATGTATCTCTAGTCTATTTTTAGAACATTTTTTCCTCTCTCATTTTGGTGGTGATAGAAGAGTTTTATTTGTACATTTTTGGTAGGGATTTAAAGGTAATTGTTTATTCTTGAGAATATGAGCTTATGGTGTGGTTGTCTGTGTGTATTTCGGCGACAGTGCACAGTGAGTAATAAGGCCTTGGTAATGATCCGGAAGTGAAATCTGTGTTCCATTGCGTGGTGCTTTGTTTACAATCCAGTCTTTCCAAAAACTGCGGGTGAACCTTTGACAAGAACATCGCCGTGAAGTCATCTTTGAAGGTATTTTTGATTAACATATGATTTGTATTGATTGTCACACAGTGGAAAGGTCAGTACTAAGAAACAAATGTAGGGAATATATAATAAAATTCATTGTGTTCTATGGCCTGTCAGGGCAGTGTTGACTAAACTTTAAATTGCTGTAAAATTGTTATCATTAATGATAGACACATGAAATTTTCACACCTTGTGTAAATTGACTGTAACAAGTAGAAAATATAATTAAAAGTTTAAACATTTTATTTTTTTTTTTAAATTTAATTCATATTTTTTCAAAATAATTTAAAAATGATTTTTCTCACCATAAATTGACAGAAATGGTATCTCTTGGAGATGACATTCATTATTATTAGCAGCAATGTATTCCTAAACCATAAAAAAGTTGCAATGGAGGATTCTTTTCAAAGCCTGTCAGCGAAAATATTTTTAAATTCAGTCCCAGCACATAATAGTGATTACAGAATATGGATGGATGCATGTGTTGAGTAAGAAGGAGAAAAGAAAGTGGTCTTTATTTTAGTAGACCATGCTGGTATGACAGTGCTGGCTTAAAAACATTATTTCCTTCCTTCCTTCCTTCCTTCCTTCCTTCCTTCCTTCCTTCCTTTAATTCATTCATTCATTCATTCATTCATTCATTCATTCATTTATTCATTCAGCTATTCAGTCATTTAATGTTATTTTATTTTAGAATTTAGTAATTTTGCTTTTTAATTTCTTTATTTGTGTCTTCATATTCAGAGAAAACTGTTTCGATCTCTCCATAGGTCTCATCAGGTGGTAGTAAGTAACACAACTGCTTATAACATGCATTGTGTTACCTACAGATTTCCCCACTACAGTTTTCCCTTCTGTAGCATGTGTTATTCATGGTGTCTTTGAGCAGTGTCATTTTGCACATGGAATTAAGATAATCTTTTCTATCTGCAGTGTCCACTGGCTCCTGCTAAACCTGTGCATAGGAGTGATCGCCCTTGGTGTCTAGCAGTCCCTTGCAGTAGTCAGACTTCCTATTGCCTTGCTGAGTCCTGTACCTCAGATGGGCCTGTATCATATTTCCTCGTCTTGCTAGAATACCTTGCCTGGTTTATGGACACTTTTGATACAACTGATGGTAAGTGCAGTCTTTATCCATTGTCTCCAGTGATCTCAGAGTCCTTGTTGAAAATTTCCCTCCCAAGTGTGTCACTTTTCTTTTCAGTGATGATCCCAGGCTGTTATTGAGTCTGTGTATTGTTGAATGCACTCTTGCCTCAAAGTTTCTGGAATAGTTCCCATTTTTAGGTAATGAAACACTGATTGATCTGTTTACAGCCTCACATTTCTGTGTGTTTGTGTTCAGTCGCAATCTATCTACAACATAACAGGAGAGTTTCATTTTCAGAACTTCTAGCAGGATATTCTTATCATTTTCTGTCATGTTAAGATGAGTCACTTGATGAAGGCCCAGGTATGCTGATCGAATCCACCAGCTGCTAGTACTTTCTCCCCAACAGACCTTTGAATAATACCGGCATTTTGAGCAGTCCCCTGAATAACAGCGCAGAGTGGCATCCAGTACTTGGGGAAGTTGACATTTAATATTTGTAACATCACCACTATTGTCCTCCATCAGTTGCTTGAAGATCAAACTGCAGCGTGCTTTAATGTCTTTCCTGAAAATTTTCTGTTTGAGCCTTTTTCCTTCCCTTGTTCTTATTCCTGGAAACATGTTTTCACTAAATATTGCAGAATTACACCATTTGAACTGTAAACGACCCAAATGGACGGGCTCCGACAGTCTTTCTACTTCCCACGTTGGATGCAGAATGTTGTAATCATCTTGGAAGCCAGCAGCAGCCTGTGCATCTCCATCTGTTGTTGCATTTCAAATGAGAATCTCTTGCGGCACAAACTTTTTTCCCATTTCTCTTGCCATTTCATACTCTGAATGTGGTGCAGCTGGTGGCAGATTTGCTGTGCAGTCAACATGGCCTCCTGCAGTCAACATGGCCTCCTTTACATTGTACATCAAAACCTTTCCCCTTCAGCCATGCTCCAGTCCAACACAGCTTCTTTTCTACTGTAGTCCCCACAATGTATTGCTTTTCTGTAAGAGTTTCGCAGGCAATTCCAACAGCTTGCCATGAACTTTGACCAGGTTTCTTTTCATGTCCAAATCTAATGGCATTGTATCTTGCGTCAAAAGCAACATTGATTTGCTCCGGATGCTGAACACCACACATGACATTAATCTGTTTGACTAGTTTCAGCTTGTCTATCATGTCCATTTCATTGAGCTTCACAGCTGCTTTGCCTACAGTGTTGGAGGCCCTTTGCATGGATGTTCTGCTAGTTGGCAGAATGTCAGTGGCTGCAAGAAAGTATCTAGCCCTGGTGTTTTGCCCATTGGTGTATTTTGTAGTCCAGCTTGAAACGTCATATTTACAGCAGCAGGATTTGGCCCAGGTTGATTTCTTTTTATCTCCTCATACAACTTATACTCTGGTGACTTAAAGCTGCAGTTTTTACACATCATTGTATGCTTCCAAGCAAGTCCCCATTTTCTTTCATTAACAATTTGGAACTCTGGTCTGTCACATATGTTGACTTGATTACCATGGTGATGAATGATACCATTCCACATCTCAACATTTTTTTTTTCATGCAGATGATACGTGTCCCATCGTGCTCATTCAATTCTGTCTCTTTCAGGTCCAGTTTTACTTTGGATGATGGTCGCAGAATTTTTGCAGACCCAGGTGTGCCATTACAGTCTGGTGCCTGAACTGACTGGAGACCTCCATTTGTCGGCTTTGTCACCGCTATGAGAGAGAACTTGTCTGCATCCATTCTTCTGGTCACTGGAAGAGATGCAGCACTGGAACTTGGTAGAGTATCATCAGTCAGATATCTGACTCCTTTGTTATGTGGAATAGATCCAGGTTTTAAAAATGTAGTCTTCCTCTTCTTGTACAATTTCATGCTTTCCGTTACAATAACTGCATGTAAAATACAAGAAGTATTCTCTCTCTCTCTGTCTCACTTATATAACTAGGAAAAGGCATGCTAGCTTAGTTTCAGAGAACTGCATCAACTCTTCAATACTATTGGAAGCCAAACATATGAGGGCTCCTCCCCTTCATGGGTGGAAATAATGTCATGTAATTGGTTAGTACCCCTAGCTTGTGTATTTAGATGCTACCTGATTTCAGATGTTACCTTTGATTGAAAGGCCATGGTTTAATTACTTCATACCTGATAAGGAAAACCATTGATGTTCATGATAAAGGAATGGAGAGACTTTGCCACAGAATAAAATTTGTCAACTTCAGGTTTTACATTTTCATTAAAATTTAAGTTAAATT
The DNA here is from genome assembly GCA_016617855.1 of Megalonaias nervosa. Taxonomy (NCBI): domain Eukaryota; kingdom Metazoa; phylum Mollusca; class Bivalvia; order Unionida; family Unionidae; genus Megalonaias; species Megalonaias nervosa. Next base: position 18,739 of record JAECUM010031617.1, on the reverse strand, counting down.
TAAGTTTTATATAAAAATATGTATCATTTTTTAAAATTGAATTTTCTAGGAAAGTTTAACAGTCAAGTTTAATTTCTAGTACTTTCCAGACTGTTGTTAGGACTAAAAACTAATTACAGTTTATTTGAAGTGTTTAGCTTGATTAGCAAAATCACAATTAAACTTTAAGTTTAGTGCATTTTTGACATTCGACCATTTGGAAATGGCTTGTGCTTGTGTTACAATGGTGTCAGATAAAAACCTGTAACTGTCCTATTCAAGGATGAAATTCCTTAAAACATGGCAGCAGTATTTAAGAGACATTGATTTGATCACGGATGGAAGTTTTGTCCATGGAGGTGAAATTGTCTGACCCTGTCAGGCATCGGGTCACAATTAGTACTTCCAGTTCATTAACCACGAATGTATCTCTAGTCTATTTTTAGAACATTTTTTCCTCTCTCATTTTGGTGGTGATAGAAGAGTTTTATTTGTACATTTTTGGTAGGGATTTAAAGGTAATTGTTTATTCTTGAGAATATGAGCTTATGGTGTGGTTGTCTGTGTGTATTTCGGCGACAGTGCACAGTGAGTAATAAGGCCTTGGTAATGATCCAGAAGTGAAATCTGTGTTCCATTGCGTGGTGCTTTGTTTACAATCCAGTCTTTCCAAAAACTGCGGGTGAACCTTTGACAAGAACATCGCCGTGAAGTCATCTTTGAAGGTATTTTTGATTAACATATGATTTGTATTGATTGTCACACAGTGGAAAGGTCAGTACTAAGAAACAAATGTAGGGAATATATAATAAAATTCATTGTGTTCTATGGCCTGTCAGGGCAGTGTTGACTAAACTTTAAATTGCTGTAAAATTGTTATCATTAATGATAGACACATGAAATTTTCACACCTTGTGTAAATTGACTGTAACAAGTAGAAAATATAATTAAAAGTTTAAACATTTTATTTTTTTTAAATTTAATTCATATTTTTTCAAAATAATTTAAAAATGATTTTTCTCACCATAAATTGACAGAAATGGTATCTCTTGGAGATGACATTCATTATTATTAGCAGCAATGTATTCCTAAACCATAAAAAAGTTGCAATGGAGGATTCTTTTCAAAGCCTGTCAGCGAAAATATTTTTAAATTCAGTCCCAGCACATAATAGTGATTACAGAATATGGATGGATGCATGTGTTGAGTAAGAAGGAGAAAAGAAAGTGGTCTTTATTTTAGTAGACCATGCTGGTATGACAGTGCTGGCTTAAAAACATTATTTCCTTCCTTCCTTCCTTCCTTCCTTCCTTCCTTCTTTCCTTCCTTCCTTCCTTCCTTTAATTCATTCATTCATTCATTCATTCATTTATTCATTCAGCTATTCAGTCATTTAATGTTATTTTATTTTAGAATTTAGTAATTTTGCTTTTTAATTTCTTTATTTGTGTCTTCATATTCAGAGAAAACTGTTTCGATCTCTCCATAGGTCTCATCAGGTGGTAGTAAGTAACACAACTGCTTATAACATGCATTGTGTTACCTACAGATTTCCCCACTACAGTTTTCCCTTCTGTAGCATGTGTTATTCATGGTGTCTTTGAGCAGTGTCATTTTGCACATGGAATTAAGATAATCTTTTCTATCTGCAGTGTCCACTGGCTCCTGCTAAACCTGTGCATAGGAGTGATCGCCCTTGGTGTCTAGCAGTCCCTTGCAGTAGTCAGACTTCCTATTGCCTTGCTGAGTCCTGTACCTCAGATGGGCCTGTATCATATTTCCTCGTCTTGCTAGAATACGTTGCCTGGTTTATGGACACTTTTGATACAACTGATGGTAAGTGCAGTCTTTATCCATTGTCTCCAGTGATCTCAGAGTCCTTGTTGAAAATTTCCCTCCCAAGTGTGTCACTTTTCTTTTCAGTGATGATCCCAGGCTGTTATTGAGTCTGTGTATTGTTGAATGCACTCTTGCCTCAAAGTTTCTGGAATAGTTCCCATTTTTAGGTAATGAAACACTGATTGATCTGTTCACAGCCTCACATTTCTGTGTGTTTGTGTTCAGTCGCAATCTATCTACAACATAACAGGAGAGTTTCATTTTCAGAACTTCTAGCAGGATATTCTTATCATTTTCTGTCATGTTAAGATGAGTCACTTGATGAAGGCCCAGGTATGCTGATCGAATCCACCAGCTGCTAGTACTTTCTCCCCAACAGACCTTTGAATAATACCGGCATTTTGAGCAGTCCCCTGAATAACAGCGCAGAGTGGCATCCAGTACTTGGGGAAGTTGACATTTAATATTTGTAACATCACCACTATTGTCCTCCATCAGTTGCTTGAAGATCAAACTGCAGCGTGCTTTAATGTCTTTCCTGAAAATTTTCTGTTTGAGCCTTTTTCCTTCTCTTGTTCTTATTCCTGGAAACATGTTTTCACTAAATATTGCAGAATTACACCATTTGAACTGTAAACGACCCAAATGGACGGGGTCTTTCTACTTCCCACGTTGGATGCAGAATGTTGTAATCATCTTGGAAGCCAGCAGCAGCCTGTGCATCTCCATCTGTTGTTGCATTTCAAATGAGAATCTCTTGCGGCACAAACTTTTTTCCCATTTCTCTTGCCATTTCATACTCTGAATGTGGTGCAGCTGGTGGCAGATTTGCTGTGCAGTCAACATGGCCTCCTGCAGTCAACATGGCCTCCTTTACATTGTACATCAAAACCTTTCCCCTTCAGCCATGCTCCAGTCCAACACAGCTTCTTTTCTACTGTAGTCCCCACAATGTATTGCTTTTCTGTAAGAGTTTCGCAGGCAATTCCAACAGCTTGCCATGAACTTTGACCAGGTTTCTTTTCATGTCCAAATCTAATGGCATTGTATCTTGCGTCAAAAGCAACATTGATTTGCTCCGGATGCTGAACACCACACATGACATTAATCTGTTTGACTAGTTTCAGCTTGTCTATCATGTCCATTTCATTGAGCTTCACAGCTGCTTTGCCTACAGTGTTGGAGGCCCTTTGCATGGATGTTCTGCTAGTTGGCAGAATGTCAGTGGCTGCAAGAAAGTATCTAGCCCTGGTGTTTTGCCCATTGGTGTATTTTGTAGTCCAGCTTGAAACATCATATTTACAGCAGCAGGATTTGGCCCAGGTTGATTTCTTTTTATCTCCTCATACAACTTATACTCTGGTGACTTAAAGCTGCAGTTTTTACACATCATTGTATGCTTCCAAGCAAGTCCCCATTTTCTTTCATTAGCAATTTGGATCTCTGGTCTGTCACATATGTTGACTTGATTACCATGGTGATGAATGATACCATTCCACATCTCAACATTCTTTTTTTCATGCAGATGATACGTGTCCCATCGTGCTCATTCAATTCTGTCTCTTTCAGGTCCAGTTTTACTTTGGATGATGGTCGCAGAATTTTTGCAGACCCAGGTGTGCCATTACAGTCTGGTGCCTGAACTGATTGGAGACCTCCATTTGTCGGCTTTGTCACTGCTATGAGAGAGAACTTGTCTGCATCCATTCTTCTGGTCACTGGAAGAGATGCAGCACTGGAACTTGGTAGAGTATCATCAGTCAGATATCTGACTCCTTTGTTATGTGGAATAGATCCAGGATTTAAAAATGTAGTCTTCCTCTTCTTGTACAATTTCATGGTTTCCGTTACAATAACTGCATGTAAAATACAAGAAGTATTCTCTCTCTCTCTGTCTCACTTATATAACTAGGAAAAGGCATGCTAGCTTAGTTTCAGAGAACTGCATCAACTCTTCAATACTATTGGAAGCCAAACATATGAGGGCTCCTCCCCTTCATGGGTGGAAATAATGTCATGTAATTGGTTAGTACCCCTAGCTTGTGTATTTAGATGCTACCTGATTTCAGATGTTACCTTTGATTGAAAGGCCATGGTTTAATTACTTCATACCTGATAAGGAAAACCATTGATGTTCATGATAAAGGAATGGAGAGACTTTGCCACAGAATAAAATTTGTCAACTTCAGGTTTTACATTTTCATTAAAATTTAAGTTAAATTTAAGTTTTATATAAAAATATGTATCATTTTTTAAAATTGAATTTTCTAGGAAAGTTTAACAGTCAAGTTTAATTTCTAGTACTTTCCAGACTGGTGTTAGGACTAAAAACTAATTACAGTTTATTTGAAGTGTTTAGCTTGATTAGCAAAATCACAATTAAACTTTAAGTTTAGTGCATTTTTGACATTCGACCATTTGGAAATGGCTTGTGCTTGTGTTACAATGGTGTCAGATAAAAGCCTGTAACTGTCCTATTCAAGGATGAAATTCCTTAAAACATGGCAGCAGTATTTAAGAGACATTGATTTGATCACGGATGGAAGTTTTGTCCATGGAGGTGAAATTGTCTGACCCTGTCAGGCATCGGGTCACAATTAGTACTTCCAGTTCATTAACCACGAATGTATCTCTAGTCTATTTTTAGAACATTTTTTCCTCTCTCATTTTGGTGGTGATAGAAGAGTTTTATTTGTACATTTTTGGTAGGGATTTAAAGGTAATTGTTTATTCTTGAGAATATGAGCTTATGGTGTGGTTGTCTGTGTGTATTTCGGCGACAGTGCACAGTGAGTAATAAGGCCTTGGTAATGATCCAGAAGTGAAATCTGTGTTCCATTGCGTGGTGCTTTGTTTACAATCCAGTCTTTCCAAAAACTGCGGGTGAACCTTTGACAAGAACATCGCCGTGAAGTCATCTTTGAAGGTATTTTTGATTAACATATGATTTGTATTGATTGTCACACAGTGGAAAGTTCAGTACTAAGAAACAAATGTAGGGAATATATAATAAAATTCATTGTGTTCTATGGCCTGTCAGGGCAGTGTTGACTAAACTTTAAATTGCTGTAAAATTGTTATCATTAATGATAGACACATGAAATTTTCACACCTTGTGTAAATTGACTGTAACAAGTAGAAAATATAATTAAAAGTTTAAACATTTTATTTTTTTTAAATTTAATTCATATTTTTTCAAAATAATTTAAAAATGATTTTTCTCACCATAAATTGACAGAAATGGTATCTCTTGGAGATGACATTCATTATTATTAGCAGCAATGTATTCCTAAACCATAAAAAAGTTGCAATGGAGGATTCTTTTCAAAGCCTGTCAGCGAAAATATTTTTAAATTCAGTCCCAGCACATAATAGTGATTACAGAATATGGATGGATGCATGTGTTGAGTAAGAAGGAGAAAAGAAAGTGGTCTTTATTTTAGTAGACCATGCTGGTATGACAGTGCTGGCTTAAAAACATTATTTCCTTCCTTCCTTCCTTCCTTCCTTCCTTCCTTCCTTCCTTCCTTCCTTCCTTCCTTCCATTTTATTCATTCATTCATTCATTCATTCATTCATTTATTCATTCAGCTATTCAGTCATTTAATGTTATTTTATTTTAGAATTTAGTAATTTTGCTTTTTAATTTCTTTATTTGTGTCTTCATATTCAGAGAAAACTGTTTCGATCTCTCCATAGGTCTCATCAGGTGGTAGTAAGTAACACAACTGCTTATAACATGCATTGTGTTACCTACAGATTTCCCCACTACAGTTTTCCCTTCTGTAGCATGTGTTATTCATGGTGTCTTTGAGCAGTGTCATTTTGCACATGGAATTAAGATAATCTTTTCTATCTGCAGTGTCCACTGGCTCCTGCTAAACCTGTGCATAGGAGTGATCGCCCTTGGTGTCTAGCAGTCCCTTGCAGTAGTCAGACTTCCTATTGCCTTGCTGAGTCCTGTACCTCAGATGGGCCTGTATCATATTTCCTCGTCTTGCTAGAATACCTTGCCTGGTTTATGGACACTTTTGATACAACTGATGGTAAGTGCAGTCTTTATCCATTGTCTCCAGTGATCTCAGAGTCCTTGTTGAAAATTTCCCTCCCAAGTGTGTCACTTTTCTTTTCAGTGATGATCCCAGGCTGTTATTGAGTCTGTGTATTGTTGAATGCACTCTTGCCTCAAAGTTTCTGGAATAGTTCCCATTTTTAGGTAATGAAACACTGATTGATCTGTTTACAGCCTCACATTTCTGTGTGTTTGTGTTCAGTCGCAATCTATCTACAACATAACAGGAGAGTTTCATTTTCAGAACTTCTAGCAGGATATTCTTATCATTTTCTGTCATGTTAAGATGAGTCACTTGATGAAGGCCCAGGTATGCTGATCGAATCCACCAGCTGCTAGTACTTTCTCCCCAACAGACCTTTGAATAATACCGGCATTTTGAGCAGTCCCCTGAATAACAGCGCAGAGTGGCATCCAGTACTTGGGGAAGTTGACATTTAATATTTGTAACATCACCACTATTGTCCTCCATCAGTTGCTTGAAGATCAAACTGCAGCGTGCTTTAATGTCTTTCCTGAAAATTTTCTGTTTGAGCCTTTTTCCTTCCCTTGTTCTTATTCCTGGAAACATGTTTTCACTAAATATTGCAGAATTACACCATTTGAACTGTAAACGACCCAAATGGACGGGGTCTTTCTACTTCCCACGTTGGATGCAGAATGTTGTAATCATCTTGGAAGCCAGCAGCAGCCTGTGCATCTCCATCTGTTGTTGCATTTCAAATGAGAATCTCTTGCGGCACAAACTTTTTTCCCATTTCTCTTGCCATTTCATACTCTGAATGTGGTGCAGCTGGTGGCAGATTTGCTGTGCAGTCAACATGGCCTCCTGCAGTCAACATGGCCTCCTTTACATTGTACATCAAAACCTTTCCCCTTCAGCCATGCTCCAGTCCAACACAGCTTCTTTTCTACTGTAGTCCCCACAATGTATTGCTTTTCTGTAAGAGTTTCGCAGGCAATTGCAACAGCTTGCCATGAACTTTGACCAGGTTTCTTTTCATGTCCAAATCTAATGGCATTGTATCTTGCGTCAAAAGCAACATTGATTTGCTCCGGATGCTGAACACCACACATGACATTAATCTGTTTGACTAGTTTCAGCTTGTCTATCATGTCCATTTCATTGAGCTTCACAGCTGCTTTGCCTACAGTGTTGGAGGCCCTTTGCATGGATGTTCTGCTAGTTGGCAGAATGTCAGTGGCTGCAAGAAAGTATCTAGCCCTGGTGTTTTGCCCATTGGTGTATTTTGTAGTCCAGCTTGAAACGTCATATTTACAGCAGCAGGATTTGGCCCAGGTTGATTTCTTTTTATCTCCTCATACAACTTATACTCTGGTGACTTAAAGCTGCAGTTTTTACACATCATTGTATGCTTCCAAGCAAGTCCCCATTTTCTTTCATTAACAATTTGGAACTCTGGTCTGTCACATATGTTGACTTGATTACCATGGTGATGAATGATACCATTCCACATCTCAACATTTTTTTTTTCATGCAGATGATACGTGTCCCATCGTGCTCATTCAATTCTGTCTCTTTCAGGTCCAGTTTTACTTTGGATGATGGTCGCAGAATTTTTGCAGACCCAGGTGTGCCATTACAGTCTGGTGCCTGAACTGATTGGAGACCTCCATTTGTCGGCTTTGTCACTGCTATGAGAGAGAACTTGTCTGCATCCATTCTTCTGGTCACTGGAAGAGATGCAGCACTGGAACTTGGTAGAGTATCATCAGTCAGATATCTGACTCCTTTGTTATGTGGAATAGATCCAGGTTTTAAAAATGTAGTCTTCCTCTTCTTGTACAATTTCATGGTTTCCGTTACAATAACTGCATGTAAAATACAAGAAGTATCTCTCTCTCTCTCTGTCTCACTTATATAACTAGGAAAAGGCATGCTAGCTTAGTTTCAGAGAACTGCATCAACTCTTCAATACTATTGGAAGCCAAACATATGAGGGCTCCTCCCCTTCATGGGTGGAAATAATGTCATGTAATTGGTTAGTACCCCTAGCTTGTGTATTTAGATGCTACCTGATTTCAGATGTTACCTTTGATTGAAAGGCCATGGTTTAATTACTTCATACCTGATAAGGAAAACCATTGATGTTCATGATAAAGGAATGGAGAGACTTTGCCACAGAATAAAATTTGTCAACTTCAGGTTTTACATTTTCATTAAAATTTAAGTTAAATTTAAGTTTTATATAAAAATATGTATCATTTTTTAAAATTGAATTTTCTAGGAAAGTTTAACAGTCAAGTTTAATTTCTAGTACTTTCCAGACTGGTGTTAGGACTAAAAACTAATTACAGTTTATTTGAAGTGTTTAGCTTGATTAGCAAAATCACAATTAAACTTTAAGTTTAGTGCATTTTTGACATTCGACCATTTGGAAATGGCTTGTGCTTGTGTTACAATGGTGTCAGATAAAAGCCTGTAACTGTCCTATTCAAGGATGAAATTCCTTAAAACATGGCAGCAGTATTTAAGAGACATTGATTTGATCACGGATGGAAGTTTTGTCCATGGAGGTGAAATTGTCTGACCCTGTCAGGCATCGGGTCACAATTAGTACTTCCAGTTCATTAACCACGAATGTATCTCTAGTCTATTTTTAGAACATTTTTTCCTCTCTCATTTTGGTGGTGATAGAAGAGTTTTATTTGTACATTTTTGGTAGGGATTTAAAGGTAATTGTTTATTCTTGAGAATATGAGCTTATGGTGTGGTTGTCTGTGTGTATTTCGGCGACAGTGCACAGTGAGTAATAAGGCCTTGGTAATGATCCAGAAGTGAAATCTGTGTTCCATTGCGTGGTGCTTTGTTTACAATCCAGTCTTTCCAAAAACTGCGGGTGAACCTTTGACAAGAACATCACCGTGAAGTCATCTTTGAAGGTATTTTTGATTAACATATGATTTGTATTGATTGTCACACAGTGGAAAGGTCAGTACTAAGAAACAAATGTAGGGAATATATAATAAAATTCATTGTGTTCTATGGCCTGTCAGGGCAGTGTTGACTAAACTTTAAATTGCTGTAAAATTGTTATCATTAATGATAGACACATGAAATTTTCACACCTTGTGTAAATTGACTGTAACAAGTAGAAAATATAATTAAAAGTTTAAACATTTTATTTTTTTTAAATTTAATTCATATTTTTTCAAAATAATTTAAAAATGATTTTTCTCACCATAAATTGACAGAAATGGTATCTCTTGGAGATGACATTCATTATTATTAGCAGCAATGTATTCCTAAACCATAAAAAAGTTGCAATGGAGGATTCTTTTCAAAGCCTGTCAGCGAAAATATTTTTAAATTCAGTCCCAGCACATAATAGTGATTACAGAATATGGATGGATGCATGTGTTGAGTAAGAAGGAGAAAAGAAAGTGGTCTTTATTTTAGTAGACCATGCTGGTATGACAGTGCTGGCTTAAAAACATTATTTCCTTCCTTCCTTCCTTCCTTCTTTCCTTCCTTCCTTCCTTCCTTTAATTCATTCATTCATTCATTCATTCATTTATTCATTCAGCTATTCAGTCATTTAATGTTATTTTATTTTAGAATTTAGTAATTTTGCTTTTTAATTTCTTTATTTGTGTCTTCATATTCAGAGAAAACTGTTTCGATCTCTCCATAGGTCTCATCAGGTGGTAGTAAGTAACACAACTGCTTATAACATGCATTGTGTTACCTACAGATTTCCCCACTACAGTTTTCCCTTCTGTAGCATGTGTTATTCATGGTGTCTTTGAGCAGTGTCATTTTGCACATGGAATTAAGATAATCTTTTCTATCTGCAGTGTCCACTGGCTCCTGCTAAACCTGTGCATAGGAGTGATCGCCCTTGGTGTCTAGCAGTCCCTTGCAGTAGTCAGACTTCCTATTGCCTTGCTGAGTCCTGTACCTCAGATGGGCCTGTATCATATTTCCTCGTCTTGCTAGAATACCTTGCCTGGTTTATGGACACTTTTGATACAACTGATGGTAAGTGCAGTCTTTATCCATTGTCTCCAGTGATCTCAGAGTCCTTGTTGAAAATTTCCCTCCCAAGTGTGTCACTTTTCTTTTCAGTGATGATCCCAGGCTGTTATTGAGTCTGTGTATTGTTGAATGCACTCTTGCCTCAAAGTTTCTGGAATAGTTCCCATTTTTAGGTAATGAAACACTGATTGATCTGTTTACAGCCTCACATTTCTGTGTGTTTGTGTTCAGTCGCAATCTATCTACAACATAACAGGAGAGTTTCATTTTCAGAACTTCTAGCAGGATATTCTTATCATTTTCTGTCATGTTAAGATGAGTCACTTGATGAAGGCCCAGGTATGCTGATCGAATCCACCAGCTGCTAGTACTTTCTCCCCAACAGACCTTTGAATAATACCGGCATTTTGAGCAGTCCCCTGAATAACAGCGCAGAGTGGCATCCAGTACTTGGGGAAGTTGACATTTAATATTTGTAACATCACCACTATTGTCCTCCATCAGTTGCTTGAAGATCAAACTGCAGCGTGCTTTAATGTCTTTCCTGAAAATTTTCTGTTTGAGCCTTTTTCCTTCCCTTGTTCTTATTCCTGGAAACATGTTTTCACTAAATATTGCAGAATTACACCATTTGAACTGTAAACGACCCAAATGGACGGGGTCTTTCTACTTCCCACGTTGGATGCAGAATGTTGTAATCATCTTGGAAGCCAGCAGCAGCCTGTGCATCTCCATCTGTTGTTGCATTTCAAATGAGAATCTCTTGCGGCACAAACTTTTTTCCCATTTCTCTTGCCATTTCATACTCTGAATGTGGTGCAGCTGGTGGCAGATTTGCTGTGCAGTCAACATGGCCTCCTGCAGTCAACATGGCCTCCTTTACATTGTACATCAAAACCTTTCCCCTTCAGCCATGCTCCAGTCCAACACAGCTTCTTTTCTACTGTAGTCCCCACAATGTATTGCTTTTCTGTAAGAGTTTCGCAGGCAATTCCAACAGCTTGCGATGAACTTTGACCAGGTTTCTTTTCATGTCCAAATCTAATGGCATTGTATCTTGCGTCAAAAGCAACATTGATTTGCTCCGGATGCTGAACACCACACATGACATTAATCTGTTTGACTAGTTTCAGCTTGTCTATCATGTCCATTTCATTGAGCTTCACAGCTGCTTTGCCTACAGTGTTGGAGGCCCTTTGCATGGATGTTCTGCTAGTTGGCAGAATGTCAGTGGCTGCAAGAAAGTATCTAGCCCTGGTGTTTTGCCCATTGGTGTATTTTGTAGTCCAGCTTGAAACGTCATATTTACAGCAGCAGGATTTGGCCCAGGTTGATTTCTTTTTATCTCCTCATACAACTTATACTCTGGTGACTTAAAGCTGCAGTTTTTACACATCATTGTATGCTTCCAAGCAAGTCCCCATTTTCTTTCATTAGCAATTTGGAACTCTGGTCTGTCACATATGTTGACTTGATTACCATGGTGATGAATGATACCATTCCACATCTCAACATTTTTTTTTTCATGCAGATGATACGTGTCCCATCGTGCTCATTCAATTCTGTCTCTTTCAGGTCCAGTTTTACTTTGGATGATGGTCGCAGAATTTTTGCAGACCCAGGTGTGCCATTACAGTCTGGTGCCTGAACTGATTGGAGACCTCCATTTGTCGGCTTTGTCACTGCTATGAGAGAGAACTTGTCTGCATCCATTCTTCTGGTCACTGGAAGAGATGCAGCACTGGAACTTGGTAGAGTATCATCAGTCAGATATCTGACTCCTTTGTTATGTGGAATAGATCCAGGTTTTAAAAATGTAGTCTTCCTCTTCTTGTACAATTTCATGGTTTCCGTTACAATAACTGCATGTAAAATACAAGAAGTATTCTCTCTCTCTCTGTCTCACTTATATAACTAGGAAAAGGCATGCTAGCTTAGTTTCAGAGAACTGCATCAACTCTTCAATACTATTGGAAGCCAAACATATGAGGGCTCCTCCCCTTCATGGGTGGAAATAATGTCATGTAATTGGTTAGTACCCCTAGCTTGTGTATTTAGATGCTACCTGATTTCAGATGTTACCTTTGATTGAAAGGCCATGGTTTAATTACTTCATACCTGATAAGGAAAACCATTGATGTTCATGATAAAGGAATGGAGAGACTTTGCCACAGAATAAAATTTGTCAACTTCAGGTTTTACATTTTCATTAAAATTTAAGTTAAATTTAAGTTTTATATAAAAATATGTATCATTTTTTAAAATTGAATTTTCTAGGAAAGTTTAACAGTCAAGTTTAATTTCTAGTACTTTCCAGACTGGTGTTAGGACTAAAAACTAATTACAGTTTATTTGAAGTGTTTAGCTTGATTAGCAAAATCACAATTAAACTTTAAGTTTAGTGCATTTTTGACATTCGACCATTTGGAAATGGCTTGTGCTTGTGTTACAATGGTGTCAGATAAAAGCCTGTAACTGTCCTATTCAAGGATGAAATTCCTTAAAACATGGCAGCAGTATTTAAGAGACATTGATTTGATCACGGATGGAAGTTTTGTCCATGGAGGTGAAATTGTCTGACCCTGTCAGGCATCGGGTCACAATTAGTACTTCCAGTTCATTAACCACGAATGTATCTCTAGTCTATTTTTAGAACATTTTTTCCTCTCTCATTTTGGTGGTGATAGAAGAGTTTTATTTGTACATTTTTGGTAGGGATTTAAAGGTAATTGTTTATTCTTGAGAATATGAGCTTATGGTGTGGTTGTCTGTGTGTATTTCGGCGACAGTGCACAGTGAGTAATAAGGCCTTGGTAATGATCCAGAAGTGAAATCTGTGTTCCATTGCGTGGTGCTTTGTTTACAATCCAGTCTTTCCAAAAACTGCGGGTGAACCTTTGACAAGAACATCGCCGTGAAGTCATCTTTGAAGGTATTTTTGATTAACATATGATTTGTATTGATTGTCACACAGTGGAAAGGTCAGTACTAAGAAACAAATGTAGGGAATATATAATAAAATTCATTGTGTTCTATGGCCTGTCAGGGCAGTGTTGACTAAACTTTAAATTGCTGTAAAATTGTTATCATTAATGATAGACACATGAAATTTTCACACCTTGTGTAAATTGACTGTAACAAGTAGAAAATATAATTAAAAGTTTAAACATTTTATTTTTTTTAAATTTAATTCATATTTTTTCAAAATAATTTAAAAATGATTTTTCTCACCATAAATTGACAGAAATGGTATCTCTTGGAGATGACATTCATTATTATTAGCAGCAATGTATTCCTAAACCATAAAAAAGTTGCAATGGAGGATTCTTTTCAAAGCCTGTCAGCGAAAATATTTTTAAATTCAGTCCCAGCACATAATAGTGATTACAGAATATGGATGGATGCATGTGTTGAGTAAGAAGGAGAAAAGAAAGTGGTCTTTATTTTAGTAGACCATGCTGGTATGACAGTGCTGGCTTAAAAACATTATTTCCTTCCTTCCTTCCTTCCTTCCTTCTTTCCTTCCTTCCTTCCTTCCTTTATTCATTCATTCATTCATTCATTCATTCATTTATTCATTCAGCTATTCAGTCATTTAATGTTATTTTATTTTAGAATTTAGTAATTTTGCTTTTTAATTTCTTTATTTGTGTCTTCATATTCAGAGAAAACTGTTTCGATCTCTCCATAGGTCTCATCAGGTGGTAGTAAGTAACACAACTGCTTATAACATGCATTGTGTTACCTACAGATTTCCCCACTACAGTTTTCCCTTCTGTAGCATGTGTTATTCATGGTGTCTTTGAGCAGTGTCATTTTGCACATGGAATTAAGATAATCTTTTCTATCTGCAGTGTCCACTGGCTCCTGCTAAACCTGTGCATAGGAGTGATCGCCCTTGGTGTCTAGCAGTCCCTTGCAGTAGTCAGACTTCCTATTGCCTTGCTGAGTCCTGTACCTCAGATGGGCCTGTATCATATTTCCTCGTCTTGCTAGAATACCTTGCCTGGTTTATGGACACTTTTGATACAACTGATGGTAAGTGCAGTCTTTATCCATTGTCTCCAGTGATCTCAGAGTCCTTGTTGAAAATTTCCCTCCCAAGTGTGTCACTTTTCTTTTCAGTGATGATCCCAGGCTGTTATTGAGTCTGTGTATTGTTGAATGCACTCTTGCCTCAAAGTTTCTGGAATAGTTCCCATTTTTAGGTAATGAAACACTGATTGATCTGTTTACAGCCTCACATTTCTGTGTGTTTGTGTTCAGTCGCAATCTATCTACAACATAACAGGAGAGTTTCATTTTCAGAACTTCTAGCAGGATATTCTTATCATTTTCTGTCATGTTAAGATGAGTCACTTGATGAAGGCCCAGGTATGCTGATCGAATCCACCAGCTGCTAGTACTTTCTCCCCAACAGACCTTTGAATAATACCGGCATTTTGAGCAGTCCCCTGAATAACAGCGCAGAGTGGCATCCAGTACTTGGGGAAGTTGACATTTAATATTTGTAACATCACCACTATTGTCCTCCATCAGTTGCTTGAAGATCAAACTGCAGCGTGCTTTAATGTCTTTCCTGAAAATTTTCTGTTTGAGCCTTTTTCCTTCCCTTGTTCTTATTCCTGGAAACATGTTTTCACTAAATATTGCAGAATTACACCATTTGAACTGTAAACGACCCAAATGGACGGGGTCTTTCTACTTCCCACGTTGGATGCAGAATGTTGTAATCATCTTGGAAGCCAGCAGCAGCCTGTGCATCTCCATCTGTTGTTGCATTCAAATGAGAATCTCTTGCGGCACAAACTTTTTTCCCATTTCTCTTGCCATTTCATACTCTGAATGTGGTGCAGCTGGTGGCAGACTGTGCAGTCAACATGGCCTCCTGCAGTCAACATGGCCTCCTTTACATTGCACATCAAAACCTTTCCCCTTCAGCCATGCTCCAGTCCAACACAGCTTCTTTTCTACTGTAGTCCCCACAATGTATTGCTTTTCTGTAAGAGTTTCGCAGGCAATTCCAACAGCTTGCCATGAACTTTGACCAGGTTTCTTTTCATGTCCAAATCTAATGGCATTGTATCTTGCGTCAAAAGCAACATTGATTTGCTCCGGATGCTGAACACCACACATGACATTAATCTGTTTGACTAGTTTCAGCTTGTCTATCATGTCCATTTCATTGAGCTTCACAGCTGCTTTGCCTACAGTGTTGGAGGCCCTTTGCATGGATGTTCTGCTAGTTGGCAGAATGTCAGTGGCTGCAAGAAAGTATCTAGCCCTGGTGTTTTGCCCATTGGTGTATTTTGTAGTCCAGCTTGAAACATCATATTTACAGCAGCAGGATTTGGCCCAGGTTGATTTCTTTTTATCTCCTCATACAACTTATACTCTGGTGACTTAAAGCTGCAGTTTTTACACATCATTGTATGCTTCCAAGCAAGTCCCCATTTTCTTTCATTAGCAATTTGGAACTCTGGTCTGTCACATATGTTGACTTGATTACCATGGTGATGAATGATATCATTCCACATCTCAACATTTTTTTTTTCATGCAGATGATACGTGTCCCATCGTGCTCATTCAATTCTGTCTCTTTCAGGTCCAGTTTTACTTTGGATGATGGTCGCAGAATTTTTGCAGACCCAGGTGTGCCATTACAGTCTGGTGCCTGAACTGATTGGAGACCTCCATTTGTCGGCTTTGTCACTGCTATGAGAGAGAACTTGTCTGCATCCATTCTTCTGGTCACTGGAAGAGATGCAGCACTGGAACTTGGTAGAGTATCATCAGTCAGATATCTGACTCCTTTGTTATGTGGAATAGATCCAGGTTTTAAAAATGTAGTCTTCCTCTTCTTGTACAATTTCATGGTTTCCGTTACAATAACTGCATGTAAAATACAAGAAGTATTCTCTCTCTCTCTGTCTCACTTATATAACTAGGAAAAGGCATGCTAGCTTAGTTTCAGAGAACTGCATCAACTCTTCAATACTATTGGAAGCCAAACATATGAGGGCTCCTCCCCTTCATGGGTGGAAATAATGTCATGTAATTGGTTAGTACCCCTAGCTTGTGTATTTAGATGCTACCTGATTTCAGATGTTACCTTTGATTGAAAGGCCATGGTTTAATTACTTCATACCTGATAAGGAAAACCATTGATGTTCATGATAAAGGAATGGAGAGACTTTGCCACAGAATAAAATTTGTCAACTTCAGGTTTTACATTTTCATTAAAATTTAAGTTAAATTTAAGTTTTATATAAAAATATGTATCATTTTTTAAAATTGAATTTTCTAGGAAAGTTTAACAGTCAAGTTTAATTTCTAGTACTTTCCAGACTGGTGTTAGGACTAAAAACTAATTACAGTTTATTTGAAGTGTTTAGCTTGATTAGCAAAATCACAATTAAACTTTAAATTTAGTGCATTTTTGACATTCGACCATTTGGAAATGGCTTGTGCTTGTGTTACAATGGTGTCAGATAAAAGCCTGTAACTGTCCTATTCAAGGATGAAATTCCTTAAAACATGGCAGCAGTATTTAAGAGACATTGATTTGATCACGGATGGAAGTTTTGTCCATGGAGGTGAAATTGTCTGACCCTGTCAGGCATCGGGTCACAATTAGTACTTCCAGTTCATTAACCACGAATGTATCTCTAGTCTATTTTTAGAACATTTTTTCCTCTCTCATTTTGGTGGTGATAGAAGAGTTTTATTTGTACATTTTTGGTAGGGATTTAAAGGTAATTGTTTATTCTTGAGAATATGAGCTTATGGTGTGGTTGTCTGTGTGTATTTCGGCGACAGTGCACAGTGAGTAATAAGGCCTTGGTAATGATCCGGAAGTGAAATCTGTGTTCCATTGCGTGGTGCTTTGTTTACAATCCAGTCTTTCCAAAAACTGCGGGTGAACCTTTGACAAGAACATCGCCGTGAAGTCATCTTTGAAGGTATTTTTGATTAACATATGATTTGTATTGATTGTCACACAGTGGAAAGGTCAGTACTAAGAAACAAATGTAGGGAATATATAATAAAATTCATTGTGTTCTATGGCCTGTCAGGGCAGTGTTGACTAAACTTTAAATTGCTGTAAAATTGTTATCATTAATGATAGACACATGAAATTTTCACACCTTGTGTAAATTGACTGTAACAAGTAGAAAATATAATTAAAAGTTTAAACATTTTATTTTTTTTAAATTTAATTCATATTTTTTCAAAATAATTTAAAAATGATTTTTCTCACCATAAATTGACAGAAATGGTATCTCTTGGAGATGACATTCATTATTATTAGCAGCAATGTATTCCTAAACCATAAAAAAGTTGCAATGGAGGATTCTTTTCAAAGCCTGTCAGCGAAAATATTTTTAAATTCAGTCCCAGCACATAATAGTGATTACAGAATATGGATGGATGCATGTGTTGAGTAAGAAGGAGAAAAGAAAGTGGTCTTTATTTTAGTAGACCATGCTGGTATGACAGTGCTGGCTTAAAAACATTATTTCCTTCCTTCCTTCCTTCCTTCTTCCTTCCTTCCTTCCTTCCTTTCATTCATTCATTCATTCATTCATTCATTCATTCATTTATTCATTCAGCTATTCAGTCATTTAATGTTATTTTATTTTAGAATTTAGTAATTTTGCTTTTTAATTTCTTTATTTGTGTCTTCATATTCAGAGAAAACTGTTTCGATCTCTCCATAGGTCTCATCAGGTGGTAGTAAGTAACACAACTGCTTATAACATGCATTGTGTTACCTACAGATTTCCCCACTACAGTTTTCCCTTCTGTAGCATGTGTTATTCATGGTGTCTTTGAGCAGTGTCATTTTGCACATGGAATTAAGATAATCTTTTCTATCTGCAGTGTCCACTGGCTCCTGCTAAACCTGTGCATAGGAGTGATCGCCCTTGGTGTCTAGCAGTCCCTTGCAGTAGTCAGACTTCCTATTGCCTTGCTGAGTCCTGTACCTCAGATGGGCCTGTATCATATTTCCTCGTCTTGCTAGAATACCTTGCCTGGTTTATGGACACTTTTGATACAACTGATGGTAAGTGCAGTCTTTATCCATTGTCTCCAGTGATCTCAGAGTCCTTGTTGAAAATTTCCCTCCCAAGTGTGTCACTTTTCTTTTCAGTGATGATCCCAGGCTGTTATTGAGTCTGTGTATTGTTGAATGCACTCTTGCCTCAAAGTTTCTGGAATAGTTCCCATTTTTAGGTAATGAAACACTGATTGATCTGTTCACAGCCTCACATTTCTGTGTGTTTGTGTTCAGTCGCAATCTATCTACAACATAACAGGAGAGTTTCATTTTCTGAACTTCTAGCAGGATATTCTTATCATTTTCTGTCATGTTAAGATGAGTCACTTGATGAAGGCCCAGGTATGCTGATCGAATCCACCAGCTGCTAGTACTTCCTCCCCAACAGACCTTTGAATAATACCGGCATTTTGAGCAGTCCCCTGAATAACAGCGCAGAGTGGCATCCAGTACTTGGGGAAGTTGACATTTAATATTTGTAACATCACCACTATTGTCCTCCATCAGTTGCTTGAAGATCAAACTGCAGCGTGCTTTAATGTCTTTCCTGAAAATTTTCTGTTTTAGCCTTTTTTCCTTCTCTTGTTCTTATTCCTGGAAACATGTTTTCACTAAATATTGCAGAATTACACCATTTGAACTGTAAACGACCCAAATGAACGGGGTCTTTCTACTTCCCACGTTGGATGCAGAACGTTGTAATCATCTTGGAAGCCAGCAGTAGCCTGTGCATCTCCATCTGTTGTTGCATGTCAAATGAGAATCTCTTGCAGCACAAACTTTTTTC
>JAECUM010031616.1:0-10887 GCA_016617855.1 Megalonaias nervosa | reverse complement strand
AAGGGTACAGAATCTTGTACTGAATGATATTGTTTTAGTCGATATTAATGTCGTTGAGAATGCGCTGAGTATGAATAAATCGCCGTGGACGTTAGGATACGCTATAACGATTCACTCGTCACAGGGATTAACTATAAATGATACTAAAATCTGGATTGTAGATGATCGGATCGAGTGGTCAAATTTAGTCTATCTCGCCGTATCTCGAGTCAGGAGAATATCTCAATTACATAGGGTTATTATGAATTTTATAGAAGATAATGATCAAACTGTTAATAATGACGTAATAAGAAAAAAACTATCTGGTTATAAGCAGTTTGACAAAAAAATAATCATGACTTTGATATTGATGTTGAATTTATTATAAAACTAAAACAACTACGGAATAATAATTGTGCAAGTTGCAACTGTAATATGTCATGGCAGTATTCGAATCCAAGACAATTTACCGTAGACAGAATTAATAGTGATCTTGGTCATACACGTGAAAATGTAATGCTGACTTGTCTTGAGTGTAATCGACGTCGAGGCTCTGGATGTTTACAAAATTGAGCTTGGTGGTAATTGCGTATCCTCAGGAATTACTTGTAATTGTTCACGTACAAATCCACGCTGAGGGGCAGTAGAATCTAGTCTGTATATGGCAGGTCTTCCAGTGGATCTAACTACGCTAGAAATTTTATGTGTAGTCACGCTCCAGATAGGATCGGTTGCTCTTTTTTTACCACCTTCAAGTTAGCCAGGTTCATATAAATATCTAACTGTAACATTACCTAATACTGGTTGAGAGAAAGATTCATGTCGTTGTCCGTAGCCATTGGGTATATATTTTTTTTTGATCGCATTAGAAGGTTTCATGGAAGTTGCACGAGTAATTTCATTATTCAACGCAGCTATCACACTCGGTAACTTGCAACCCATTCACGAGATCTATCCTTGAAGTCGGTAGATATTTCCTTTGCATATTGGTATCCAAATAACCGCTCAGCAAGTGTTCTATTAAATCGTTCAACGATTGCCTGATCACGATGAATTTCAGTATGTCCTCGTCTGATTTTAGCGTTATGTTTCTTCATCAACGATGATACTACTCCAAGAAATTCTTTACCAGGATCAACTTGTAATAACCGTGGCCATCGTAGACCACCACGTTGATAAATGCGCTCAAACGCAGATGCAACTTCAGATGTTGTCTTTGTTGATAATGGCTCCGCTTCTTTATATCTACTCGCAATGTCAACGACAGTTAACGCGTATTTGTACGTGCGTGATTTTTGTCCACGTGTTTTAATGGTATCGTGTGGTAAAAACAAAATATCTGCTTGATGAACTTCATTAGGAACGCTAACATCAAAATGCGCGTACTGAATTTTTTTAGGTGGACTTAAGAAGATTTGCCATATTGCCTGTCGTGCTAACCATGATACAGCAACATCACGTGAAACTTTTGCTACTTCGGCGAGTTTACTAATCGCTGCTTTACCTCTCCAGAATCCTCTCGGGGAATAATAAACAGATTCCATTATGATAGTTATATAATTAATTGCCAGCCCCTAGCACTAGTTTACCTTTCATAGCAGTTTTACTAGAAAGCTAGCGAGAGATTCTCTGAGAGATTTATTAGGTATAGAATTTAACGCGTGAATCAATTTCACATCTGCGAAATGTCGTTGTTGCAAATCTTTACTTTTATACGCGACATCATGAACGTGACACGCTTGATCAATCTTATTTACTGGATACTCTCCTGGTTTTGGTTGATCTTGGTTATCGAGTCTGATATCGAGACGAGTTCCAGGACCACAATAATTATATCCGGGTATATGTTTCTCACCGGGGTATTTAGCCCATGGAGTTCCTGGTAATTTTCCTAACGAAGCAGCAATATCACCCCCACCTGTCTTTGTTGGAATAAATTTATATTTCTTGGTGCCACATTTCACACACTTGCCTGTAAGTGCTCGTCTTTTATTTTTTGTTGTTATTGTCGTTAATTCAGTAGTATCGGTAGGTACTCTGCATCGAACACAATATAGAATCATATTATTTATTATATGGATATAATTGACTTTTCTACGACACGAAAACAAGAGCCAGTAAAGCACCATCCAGCGCTTCCGAATTCTATCAGAATGATTATAATAGGCCCATCTGGAAGTGGGAAGACGCAATTATTGCTTAATCTAATAACGCGATGGCTGAAGTGGGATAAATTGTATTTAGTAGCGCCATCTGTAGATGATCAGCGATGTTACGAAGTACTTAAAGATTTTAATGAAAACGCAAAATTGTTGCATGAAGACAATGTCATAGACTTTATTACTGATATTGATGAAGCGCCATCCGTAGATGATCTGGATGGATTCATTAATAACCTCGTGGTATACGATGATGTTATGTTGGACAAACAATCAAATCCAGCTAGAATATTTTCTCGAGGCCGTCACAAAAACACAGACGTGATTTATGTTACACAGCGTTATACACAAATTCCAAAAGTGATCAGGGATAACTGTAACGTTTTAGTTGTATTTAATGGCGTAGATAATCATACGCTGCAGAATATTTATTATACTTGGTGTTCTGGGGACATGGACATGAACAAATTTAAAAATTTCTTTTCAAAAACACAAGCTGCTCCCTTTGGTTTTGTAACAATAAATTTACATGATCCGAGGTCAAGATATCGTAATGGACTTGATACAATTTTTGGATAAAAACCATAGCAGCAGAGAGGGTGAACGACATACGCGTAGTGACCAGATTGTGAAAAAATCAGAAAAAATCTGATCAATTAAAGAAGTTTTTACTATTAAGGCAAAAACTTTTTTTTCAGCCTTCGTAGGAACCCTTAAATTTAAAAAATAAGGTCTCTAAAAAGTTGTAGGGTTCACCCTCTCTGCTGCTCGACGTATCAACGGCCTTCTCAAACATTCGGGAACAGATAGCATGGCCAGTCGAAAATTTCCTGTTACTGTGCATAAACAGTTCGTAGTTTTTTATATAGAAAGAAATCGCAGGGATGACTGCAGTAAGAAAGTCAAACCCCGATAGTAAACCTCGATGTACACACAGTTTTATGCATCGATATCATTTAACAAGGAACGCATAACACTTGGAAACAAATGACACCAGTGGATATAAAACGTAAATAACACAATGTACGCAATGGAGGGTAGGAATTTCTTCCTGTTTTCGAAAGGAAAGATGCATCAAAGTCAAATAGCATTACCACAAGACTAACAGATTCTTGCAAGAAATTGGAGAGAGGTAAAAGTCCGCAAAGAAATTTTCCATGGAAATACCTTAACCATAGTTTCAGTTGGAGAAATTTCAATATTGTTTGATGGACTGATGAATCAAATACCGTTGTCCGTTTCAGTTGGATGAGTTTCAATATTGTTGGAAGGACTGGTGAATCAAATACCGTCGTCATAATCTGAGTTGGAAAACTTTCAATATTGTTTGAAAGACTGCTGAATCAAATACCGTTGTCATAGTTTGAGCTGGACAAGTTTCAATATTGTTTAGTTGCGATGGTAAATCAAATACCGTTGTCAAAGTTTCAATTGGAGTAGTTTCGGTATTGTTTGATAAACTGGTGAATCAAATAACTTTGTTTTTGTTTCCTTTGGAGGAAATTCAATATTGTTTATTTGGCATGGTGAATCAAATACCGTTGTCATGGTTTGAGCTGGAGGAGTTTCAATATTGTTTGATGAACTGGTAAATCTTGCATTGCTTATCTTAAAATTCCAATATTTGATATGCGGTAAAATATTATTTGCGTGTGCACAGGCAGACATATTAAGGATTCTGAGAATAGGAACGTTATACACGTTTCATGATGAGACATGTCAGAGCAGGCCGCCTCGTTAACTAAATAAACTGTCAGCTATTTAAAAGTGCTTCCAAATGATCAAATAGTTTAGCCCTTGGAAGGATTCAAGTAAGAAAAACATGATCGAAGTCCAGGATGTCTATAAAGTAGGCGATTTAGTCCCGAGGCAATTGGAAATAAAGTACCTACCTAATACTCCAAACTCGCGTTATAGAGTATTACTTGGATGGTACAATCAGGAGCATAAGAAATTAACGTATTGTTTTAATAATAATAATAATAATAATAATAATAATAATAATAATAATAATAATATGTCCAAAAGAGGGAAACATGTCAGAGCTGGAATTTGAAATGCGGTGGAAGTGACAGAAACCATAAAGTTGGGATTGAGATACGGGGGTAATAAAGTGATATGGGAGAAGAACAATAATTAGTGAATAGATAAATTAATGAATTATATGGAAGATGAATGATAATCAAATATATAAATCTGAATTTAATTATCACAGAGTTGATGACTGTAGACCAGCCTTGAACGGTGCAAGGCCTAGTATATTTACTCTTTTAGGTAGTCGTCATCATCATCTTATTCCTTTTTTTATTTTGGTACTTATTTTTTTATATATATTTTTGATTGTATTCAGATGATTTATTGTTATATCATCCAATCTTCTATGGAAGGAAATAAAGAAGACTATGATGTATCGGAAGAAATGCATGAAATCTTTAGGACACATGATTCTTATAACATTCAAGAGAAATAAATTCTCACAACGAGTATCAGAGTAATGCATGAAATTCCCACACCACATGATTTCTGTTACATTCAAGACAGATGAATGTACAATTATTTTCTGAACTCAAGGAAACTTGAAGTATGAATTTAAAATGAATAAATTCAACAAATAATTACAAACTTAAATCTATACATATTGTATGTAATTGAGATCATAATTTTTGTTTCCCCGAGCCCTCGCTCGTTTATCATCAGAGACTTCCCTCTGTATCTTCCTTGTTTCCGGGTCTCTAAAATTTCCAGAGCCCCCGTCCCTTGGACGGTTTATTTAACGAGAAGAGTACTTCTACAGATCTCAAAACCAGCTTTCCCCCGTCGGCAGAAAAACTCAGACTAATTTCGCGAGGGATATTACTTTAAAACCTTAATTTTTGTCTGGGAATACACACACTCTAGTTTAGCATAGCCAGTCAGGATTACCTTTCTAAAATAAAAAAAACAAAACAAATTTGAACACTCCCATCGAAGTCAGAATAATTTTCTCTAGACCGCCTTTATTAATAAATATTATGGAAAATATAATTTTATGACAGCTATTTCAAATGGCCCATGATTTCCCCAAATTTTGTATCTGGTTTCTCTCAACTCTCTCATTTTCCGCTATTTGACCTTACATTAACATTGATATATTCCATCTGTCTGACCGTTATCGAACGGACTCTAATTAAAATTCCCGTATGCCTCCAAACAGGGCATATCCCATCCTTTGCGGGCAGAAATTTATTGAGAGCCTAACCCATACGTCAATTTTAATGGCTACGTGTCACGCTGACCACGACAGAATATACTGCGAAAGTATCTATACAAAAATTTTCACCATTACATATATATGTATGTAACAAGATGATGCGGGTATCATGCTCAGTATGATTACCACAGGATTCAAATGAGAAACTACGCACTTAGAGTGAACGAAAGTTTTAGAAAGAATATGTGTCTACCAAGAATTTTAGATGAAGTGTTAAAGTTTATCCGGTCAGAGGCTGCTCAAATTATGTCTTCGAAAAGACAAATTACGGTGTTGAAATATCCTACAAGTGTAGGTGTCGAACAGGATCAGAGCAATATTGACTTAATTTCGCCTTTTTCTAAGCATATCTTTCTTTTCACTAGCTGGATTTAGACTATATTTTCGTTCGTATGATATGGAAAACTTAATGTTTTGGTAGTTCTCACCTCAGGTAGGAGGCAGTCTTATCAGAAAGTGAAATTTTGTTGAAAAGTGGAGCTTAAATGTATAGTGTGGTCACTGTATAGTAAATATTCTTTTTTACAATTCTAGGTCGAAGCTTTTCCATATGCTTTATAACAGTGTATAAATTTAAAACAATAAAAAATAATATATGCTCAAAAATCAATTGAAAATAGTTGCAAGCACCACCACCCCACTCCCTACAAAAAATAATGTATCAGCTTTTCAGCAAAAAAAAAAATTACCTAAATTCGGCAAAATCATAAAATCGACTGGATAAAATAGTATTAGTGATATGAGAAGACGACTTATTATCAAAACGTTGGAAGCTATATACATTTTATTAAGAAAGAAACATGAAAAAGGAGACGAAAACCACCGAATTATTAATGAAACCTTGAATGGCTAATCAGCTGTGTCGTAAGATTGGAAGTAAACAACCTTTAGTATTAAGCGCGAGTTATATAATGGCTCTTGAAACTTGGAAGACGGCATGGGAATCGGACTAAACAGGCAGTTTGGAGAAATACTGAAATTGAATTAGAGCTAGCTGTAAATGATGAAGGTTTTTCAGGCTAACCATGTGTGTAATATTTTGCTTCAGAACTGGTAGAAGAGCCTTTTTTTTTTTAAAAAAAAATCCTGCCATAAAATAACAGTGGCAAATTTCCTGCATCCCGCACTTCATTGATAGCCACCACGTTCTGTCTTAAAAAATAGAACAATAATAGCCCAAAAATATAATGCGATAACAAAGACAGAAAACTCGGCCATTGTGACATATGAGTATGTATACGTATAAGGCAGAAAGCTGGGCCTATTTGACATACGAGTATATACACGTATTAGATAAAATTCGGTCTAAGTGATATATGAGTATATGCATATACAATAGAGAAAACTCGGCCTATGTGATATACGAGTATATACACGTATTAGACAAAATTTGGCTAAAGTAGCATATGAGTATATTCATGTATAAGACAGGAAACTCAGTCTATGTGACATACGAGTATATGCACGTATTAGACAAAATTCGGCCTAAGTGACATATGAGTATATTCATGTACAAGACAGAAATCTCGGCCCATGTGACGTATGAATGAGTATAAACACCTATTAGTATTTTCTCCTAGTTTGCATTGGGGAAGGATTCTTCACCAAGACACCATCAAAATAGTTAGAATAGTAACAGAAAAAAGAAGCACAAATGCTAGGTACACAAAAATGAAAACACGTCTTTTGACATCCAATAGATAATGCTGTTTGGAGGAAATATACAAAGAAAAAAAAAAAGAATAAGAACAAAAAACGAGGAAGATACTAAATAGTGGGTGGGTAGTAGAAACATACCTACTCGTCTTCTCTCTCTCTCTCTCTCTCTCTCTCTCTCTCTCTCTCTCTCTCTCTCTCTCTCTCTCTCTCTCTCTCTCTCTCTCATGTTAAATAATGTACTGCATATTAATATCATCTCTGACGTGTTTTTGCATGTTTTAGGGAAAAGACCTAAATAAGTTAGTTAACTCGAGTTCAGTTCTATATCTCTTAATTAAATAGCAATCAGTATGTTTGAAACAAAACATACATGTATTGCTATATATGTTTCTTGTATCGCATTTATGTAAAGGAAAAACCGATGATAAGTTGGCAGAGTTGATCTTGATGGTTAGCTTTGTATGTACTTTTATCACATTATTAAGTATATAATGCCGACCAAATGGGAACTAAAACTGTTGTCAGGGAAACAGCGAGTCAGTCGAATCGGACTGGCCTGGGCAGATAGTGAGTCTGAACCGGACTGGCCTGGGCGGGTATTAATTTGGTCTACGAGTTTGACGCTCAACCCACTCAGCTACTGTAGCTCCCACTTGTGACCTAACCCTTACTGATAATCTATGTTACTCAAGTGGAAAGTGACTGGCACTAATATAGAGTTTTATTTTAAAGCGAGCGAGCAATAACTAAACAAAATGTAAACTGTTTGGTACGTGTCTGAGGTCGCCATTAGAAACATCGCCCAATTCGAAAGCAGTGATTTTCAAGTAGTATTCCCCATAATTTACACAATTAGATCGCAGACGAAATCTAGGCATGACGCTCAGTTCTCACTTCTTAAATCATCTATAATTCATCTAAAATTGTTCCTTGTGAACAATTCGCGTCCGCACATCGATTTTATTTCAAATTTCTTGACGATTAGGAAAGATTTGATATATTTATTGCTGTTTTCTTTACTTAAATCCTTTTTAATCCCTCTTATAAAGGAGTTTGGCAGATTGATAACGAAGGCGAATGAGAGAATGTCTCTTTGAGGAAGGACTTTACCTGTCGAAATTGAACATTCTTATGGCGGTGGGGTCAGGGTTCACAGGTAGAAAGTGTTTACTCATTCTTTGGGACAAACTTTGAGCGAGGAGATGACAAAAAAAGACAACCCCGAGGATTACGCACCCAGGTTTTGATTGAGAGTGTACACAAAACGTTTAGGGGGTTAATTAAACACGCACTTGTTCGCTGCCTAGATTACGCGCACAGAAGAACACACGACAATGAGCCGACTAGATACTTGGTCACCAATTTCTGGAAATAAATGTATATTTAAATAGCTGCGATAAACTTTAATTGGACTTGATTTTACATGTATAGCAAGTTATTAAATAGGTAATACCTTACCTTTCCAGGTCCATCGTATAATAAATGTTTTTGCGAGTTTAAAGTATGGAAAAGGGTAATTATTTTTAAAGCTATTCTAGTTTAATTTAGATCGCCTCTCCAACAACCGAGCCTCTTTTTCATGCTTTCAAATCATTTTAAAACTACATTCATGTGTTGTTTCCATTAATAGTTAATGACCCATGCAGACGCATGACAAGCAAAACAAAACGCAAACCGTTATCGAAAACTCCGTGAAATAATTTCTTTATTCCGACTGTGACACGTGTTCTCAAATGAAACCTACATTTTCTGTAATTTCATTAGTTTTCTTGTTAAGCATTGATCAATCGTACATTTTCATTCTTGTAAGCAGAATTCAACGAGACGTTTTTTCGATAATTACGAATATATATATATATATATATATAGTATATATATATATATATATATATATATATATATATATATATATATATATATATATATATATATATACACACACACACACACAAAATAGACATATTGTCCTCTCCCAAAACTTGAGACAGCTAGAGCATGAGAGGAAGC
The DNA here is from genome assembly GCA_016617855.1 of Megalonaias nervosa. Lineage (NCBI taxonomy): Eukaryota > Metazoa > Mollusca > Bivalvia > Unionida > Unionidae > Megalonaias > Megalonaias nervosa. Next base: position 1,833 of record JAECUM010031616.1, on the reverse strand, counting down.
TTAAATTCCTAACGCCAAAATTGAAATTATATTTAGAGTACAACTGTCAAATCAATCTGCAATTAAAATAGCAAGGTATCCTAAATTAAGAAAATCTTCAGCGCTGAATAATTTTAACTTTGCTCTTTTTAAAACGACAAAATGTCCTTTCTTCGGAAAGATTTTGCGCTAAATTTGTAGGTTAGTGTTGTGCCCTAAAAGTTGTGAGAGCATGGAGTCCCCGTAGACATGCTTACGTTACACTCTATTTCATCTGAATGGCTTCTTGGTCTTGTGCATAAATTTGTTTCGTTTCGTTTGCTATTTTTGTTTTAATTTGTAAGCTCCACTACCAAATTATCACATTACACTTTTGCTGATTTATCAAATTGACCTAGCCAAATTTATTGAAATTGTTCACATCAGGAACTGTAACCACTAATCCCTTGAACTTCGAAAAGTGGTAGACGATTAGCTGGTATAATTCAATTTTAACCCATATTTTAAAATAATAATTATCGGTCTCAATTAAAATTCAGGAGCAAATTTTCGCTGATCCTGAAAATATTTAACTGATATTTTATAACCTTTTCTGATACTATGGTACTGTTTCCTTTCTATTGATCGGTGTACTAAATAATTTTGTGTTTATTTATATTTACATTTTAATAACTTTGTTTTTAATCGGCAACATGTAGCCAGTATTAAACATACATACATACATACATACAGACAGACATACATACATTCATACACAGACATACGTACGTATGTGCGTGAGTGCGTGCGTACATGCATGCACCCATACATACATACAAACAGGCACACACACATCCATCCATACATCCATCCATCCATCCATCCATCCGTACATGCATACATACATACATACATACAGGCACACACACATCCATCCATACATCCATCCATCCATCCATCCATCCATCCATCCATACATACATGCATACATACATACATACATGCATGCATACATAGATACAAACAGGCACATACACATCCATCCATACATCCATCCATCCATCCATTCATCTATCCATCCATCCATACATACATACATACATACATACATACATACAAACAGACACACACATATCCATTCATCCATCCATCCATCCATCCATCTATCCATCTATCCATCCATACATACATACATACATACATACATACATACATACATACATACAGACACACACACATCCATCCATCCATCCATACATACATACATACAGACACACACACATACATCCATCCATCCATACATACATATATACATGCATATAATTTCCACTGTTCATGCCATGCATAGTTCAGCAACAATTAATAAGATTAACACAGTGAATTGCAAGCTATCTTGTCTAATTATAAAGCGTATGCCAACAAAACAACTGTACTCAAGATATCATCTCAGTTAAGTTTATGCATGTTCTGTTCAGTTCTGTTATTTTCCATGATTAGACTCGAAAAGTGCAAAAAGTTATCAGAAGCACAGTCAAATTCAAAAGTCCTAGCTTCACAAATTGTGTAGATTTCTATAGAGTTTGTATATCTGACTATGAGATCCATATATTTTACAACGCAATCGTTTTCCCTTTATCTACTGTAATAAATATAAATTTTCGGCATGTTAAATTTAGCATGTACTTGTCACGACAGCTTCCCTCATTTTATAATAGCAAAACAAGAAAAATTTATATTCAAGTAATTCTTCACCTCTGTACTGATTACAGGTTTTCACAAATCTACGAATTTCATTAACGCAGAGGTCCGAAATATTAAAATCTTTAACGGAACCGGCCGGGGGGCTGGGGCAAAAAGACACCCCCACCTTTAAAA